>JAXQKB010000024.1:0-195521 GCA_037042295.1 Irpex sp. Y119-03
AAGGTAGCTAATAACGCGGAATATTCTAATGTGCCACTAAAAATGGGACATTCATACACTATTAAGCAGCTTTACCAGGGAGGGGGAGGGGGAGGAGAATCCATGTCGGAAACGGAAGGTTTCTCTACGTGGGAGGCGGTTGGAGGTGGCGGAGGCGGTGATACAGCAGGAGGAGCCTTCGAGGGCGACGATATTGCAGGCTGAGGGGGGATATTAGGAAAGCACGACGATTAATAGCTGACAATACATACCGTCTTAACCGGAGGAGGTGGGGGCGGTGGAGGTGCGACTTTCTGTTTATAATCTTTCTCGGTAATGAACTTGGGCTTCACTGCTAGCTCCTGTTTCAAAGTATCAATAGTTGCTTTCAGTGACTCGATTTCTTTGTCGCGTTCTGCCAGTCCGTCGAGAGCACGTGTCGCCATCAACTGAGCGTCGGATTCTGGTTCCCGACTCTCCTCTCGAGATCTGAATCGTGAGTACACGGACTCCATTGCACGCTTCAAATAGAGTGCCTCTTTGTCCTTTATGCTCACAGCACTTTCAAGTTCAGTGACCTAAGTGTAATCTGAATATAGCACGAACAGATACTGGTGCTTAGACACCGCACCTGGACCTTCAATTTGGAGATTTCATCCATCAAAGTGTTCCATTTCACGCGATCGCGCTCCTTCTTTGCTTGCTCCTCCTGCAAACACATCAGTACTATTACAGTCGCTCACTCCTTATCACGTACTGCTTCTCGATTCTCAATAGGATTCTGCGTCGTATATTTTAGAAGCTCCGTCTGAAGTCGTGCCACCTCTTTCTCTTTCAGGACGAGTCTCTGGATCAAACCATGGAAATTCTGGGCAGGCTATAAACCATCAGCAAGGAACTGACGCGTACCTACGGAAAATTTACCTCGTTACCAGGTCTTCCGGTCGATTTCCCGGGACCTGTTGGTTGTGTATTCAATGGCAAGGCACGTAAGGTCTTCAGCTCTATTTCTCGGCTGTCGACTTCATTTCTAAAGCGATTAGTCTACCATGTCGTGAGTGATATAACTTTTGTCTTGGACTATATTACTCACCTCGGCAGTGAGCTGATCGGCTTGAAGTCGCAAAGACTGAATCTCTTCTTGTAATGCAAGAGTGTGATTGTCATCAAATATCGTTACCCCGAGTCCCTGCCCAGTGATGTGCCGGATGGACTCGGCGAATCGTTTCACGCATTGAGACCAGCCATCCTCGCTGCACATTCCCTGTAAACCAAGAAAGTGGCAGAGAAGATAGCGATTTACTTACAAATCCCGAATTGTGATGATATGCTCCACAAACCTTCCCGAGATATAGAGGATATCTGCCTTTAGCTCACTTGATATGATATACATGTCAGCAGCGTAAACCTGCTATATGAGAAAAGTCACTGACCTAGGTAAATCCCCCTCGAGGAGTTGATGTAGTGATGATACAATAGAAACAACGGAGGGGTACAGCTCCCCTTGCTGTTTGGCCACTTTAATCACCTCATCAAAAACGGCCTCCGACTCTGATGCCTCTCGCCGACGATGTGAAGCCAGGGTGCGCTCGCGCAAGTCTTCCTCGTCTTCGAACTTTTCTTCGGTATATATATCAAGCTGCGTGACCAAAGCGTCGGGAGGCTTCAAATATCGTAAAGTCTGGCAGGATGCGATCAGTATCTGGTTACTGTCATAGCATAGGTACAACTATATTACCACCAGCACCTCGTTCAACCCTCTCCGAGTGAATTCTTCACGAAGCAGAATACGCTCCTCAAGTGATTCGGGGAAGTTTGTAAGTGCATTAATGAAGGCCATAGATGCAGTTCGAGCCTCCCAAGAGCCCTCTTCTTCCAGAGTATACGCTTGGTCATCGCCTAGATTTTCCCCTTCTGCTAGAGCATCTGGTACCCTTAGTGACCCGAGAAGCTCTTGGAAGCGGAACTTCTCGTTGAACTCGATTCGGTAATCCGACATTGCGGCCAGGACGACTTTGTGCCCTTCGGTGGGGGAGACGTAGCATATTGCTGCAAGAACATCAGATGCTAACGAGCGTAGTTTGGTTGAAGCACCATGCAGTGAATAGGCTATATGTGTTATCAAAGTAGGTTCGTCGAGGCCATACTTAAAGCCAGGCTATGTGAATATATTAGTCCTTCGTCTGTGGCAGTGCATGGCTGCACTTACATCGGTGTTGAGTAGAACTCTGATGCACTTGATGGCTTCCAGCAGGACTGTCTCCTCTACATTCTGTAGCTTCTTGCGTTTACCGCCCTTACCCACTAGACCAGCTAATAGAGCGCTCAGCGAGTCCATGCCCCTGCTTTCGTACACAAAGCTCTCAATCCACGCCAAATCTGCCGTAGAGAGATGAACACGGAGAGATATCAAGTGCTTGACGAGCTTCATATCCGAGGGCTTCCCTACACGCATGTTATCGACATACCACTTCGGGGTCTTCAGGCTTTCTTGGGGCGAACTGTCTGCTGTGGAGGTCTTTTCTCCTCCAGAGGAACTCCACCAACTACTCCATAGCCCTCCAGTTGACTGCGGCTGAATGGGCGTAGGTGACTCTGCTCTGACTTCTTCTGCTGGTTTGGCTGACGCGTCAAAGTCTGCACTAGCCCGAGGTGAGTGGCCAGGAGAGCTGCCGGAGCCCCAACCCACAATGGAGAATCGACGCATAATGCCAGAATCGCCGGTCAGTTGCGGCACAAGACGAGGAATAAGGCCGCTAGACGTTGCGGGGCTAAACGTAGAGGCTTGAGGAGAGGAAGGTCCAGTGCGCTGGCGAACAGGACCTGTCGCCCGAGAAACGCTCTGTGAGCGGTCGCGGTGTTGCTTCAGGAGATATTGCTGACGCTCTGGAGGCAGGTTGTACATAGCCTCTCGTTGAGGGCCTTTCAAAGCTAAATCATCCTATCATACAAAGAGTAAACGTCTGCATCGTTGTCTCTAATTAAATTAACAGTGACTTACAAGCATATGATCAAACTCAGCAGCGTCAATCGTTTCCACTTGGCTCTCACTATTCAAGGGTGTGGAGGGGCTCTTGAAATCAACAGAACCACCAGTGTCGTGGGAAATGAGCTTGGGTTCGCTGACTTTCTTCCGTTCTGGAGGACTGGCAGAGGCAGGGTTGGTAACAGATGTTGTTGGATGAATCCAGCTGTCGAACAGGTTGGATAACCTGTTTTGTGATACAGACCCCCGCCAATCTGACGTGGCAGTGAAAAATCCGGAGGTCCCAGTAGATACAGAAGCCTGAGAGTGTGTGTCGCTCTTCTGCTTCGCAGTCCCACTCTCTTCCTCTTCCTCCTCTTCTTCCGATTCCTCCAGACGTTCGAGTCGTTTGATGGTGTCCTCAGAAGGTGCTAAGGATGATGCACCTGAAGAGGACGAAGTCGTGCGTGACTTAGTTCGGCGGAACCACTCGTCTGGAATACAAATGCGGAAGGCGCGCTGTGCGTTCGCGGAAAATGGCTTCTCGCAGAATGAATGCTCGAGTATATGTGAGGTCATTGCCTCTGGAGGTACACGCAGGGAGCCTTCAGGATGTCAGCTTAGTGTGTGGGCATGCAAACGGTTAAGACACTGACTTTCCGTTTCCCCATCGGTCCATACTTCCTCAAGAACGTATATTAATGGCCCTCCTCCAGGTACCGGCAACAATTTCGTCAGCCCTAGCTCTGCTACAGCAGTATCGATCACGTCTTGGATCGTACCATTCCGCGAGATGAATATCTTCCATTGAAACCCGTCATGTATTTCAGGGACGCGTAGGAACGAAACTTGAAGTGTTAAGAATGGGTGAAGTGAAACCAGCCGTAGTGTGGGTGAATGGAGGTGTGATGTTAATGGAAAGGCTGAGAAATGGCGTTGTGACTGAGCTTGGCCATTGACTGGCGGGGAACTGTGCCGCAACAAAGGTGCCACAAGAGCGTCGGGGTTTACAAGGCCTAATTTAATGTTGTCAGAGCTCTAGTGTATCGCTCGTATATTCCTATGTAACTCACCATTTCCGAGCGACTCAAGCTCTTCTTCCTCCCATTGCCGGCCATTATGTTCCTTCCTGATCTGCTGTATAGCAAATCCATAAGGTGGAAGATCTCCTATAATCTGCCCGACTATCTCCACATTCCCTGTTAGCGAGTCTAGCAGTTCATGTACGGTTCCATTATGCGAGATGGTCGCGAATTGAAGGTTGCCTGAGGGTATTTCGATTGGTACGATTAACTGGTCGTCTGCCATCTTACCAGTTATGATGAGTTAGTAAGACAATTACTAACAAGAGAGATGCAGAGTCAGTCGCAGGTCCAGCTCCTCAGCATCGTCCTCGTCGTGAAGATCGAAAGAAGGTGAGTATATATTGTAAAGCAGCGAAGTGCAGCAGTAGAGCAGAGTAACGCATGTAGCGCCCATGGTGTCTGTGGCTCTATCAGCGACCACCACCATCTCTCAGTGGGCCTCGGCAATATCTAAGCTTCTGCTTTGCAACTGTTTATATCTGCGTAATGGCTGAGAGGAAGGTTGCCCTCATTGTGGTGGATGTTCAAGAGGATTTTTGTCCACCTGTATACTCCAGCTTATTTCTCCTCGTCTCTCTGCACTGACTACTATCTCGAATGGCCTCTCGATACTCTAGAACGGATCTCTTGCAGTTCCGGATGGGCGGGCGACAGTCCCCATCATAAATGAACTACTATCTCTTCCGTTTTCCCTCAAAATTGCTACCAAAGACCATCACCCACCAAATCACATCAGTTTCGCTTCCAACCATGGACCCTCTGCCAGGCCCTTCGAAACATACGCTACGATAACCAACCCTGCAAATCCCTCGGAGACTTACGAGTCCAGGCTGTGGCCTGATCATTGCGTTATAGGTACAAGTGGGAACGACCTTCTCTCTGAGCTCGCCTTGAACAAGGTCGACAAAGTGATCCTGAAAGGAACTGATCCACGCGTGGAAACTTATTCTGCTTTTCGATCTCCGTTGAAGAACCCTCCCCTTATGAGTGCCGTCAGCGAGTTAGCCGACGACCTGACGGCGGCTGCTATCACCGACGTTCTTGTCGTCGGACTGGCCGGCGACTACTGCGTCAAGTGTACTGCTCTCGATAGCGCAGACCAAGGATGGCAAACATACGTTGCGGGAGATGGTGTTCGTAGTGTTGGGGGCGACAAAGGATGGCTTGAGTCAAAGCAGGAGCTAGAGGAGAAGGGGGTCCGTATCGTTGACTCTGACTGGGTGAAAAAAGGTGCGAAGCGCATATCGCAATGTGTCCACGCGTGTATTCATGGAGCACCGCAGAATTTTTTGGTCTCTAGTAATATGATCTCGACATCCTCGGATACTTTGACGTTTGTGTGGGACGTCTACTTCACGCTCTGCCGTTGGCGTCGTAGACGGCAGCTGAGGCGCAGTAGGTAGTGTATGGATGGACGAACATCCTATCGTGACTCTGGCTCTGACGTCAGATAATGAAGGGGATCTTGTCACACCTATCTAGAGTGTAATGTGTCGTTTGCTGGAAGCCTGGCATCTGTTTGCGCACCACCTTATGTTGTGAGAGAGCCGCTTTCATTAGCTTCTCGGCGGCAGCGCATAATTGCACGCGTCCCTCAGTAAGCTGCCCACTATAATTCGGCTTCTTGAGCTCACAGCATCGGCGATAATCCTGCTCATGAACAGGCTTCCGAATCTCCGAATACGGACGCTCCTTATGGGTTTTCCGCAGCCAATGAGACTGAAGAAAAGTTTACAGGTGTACTGCGTCAGCTATCGGGCGGCAGCTTGTAGGCCATCGTTAATCATGAAGCTTAAAAGCTCAAAGCCTTGGACGTCGGACCTGTGCAGCAGCGTCAATTCAAGCAGCAGTTCGTTGTCTCTGATACACATCAAGCTAAAATTTGACTCACTGGGTTACCATAAGATGCGCTCCTCGAGCTGCCTCCCCACGTATCACATTACGCCTCCCAGCCTTCTTACCCTTAACTTCAACTTTGGTGTGTATCTTTATTAGCAATTGGGCCGTAATTAACCATCACCTGTTTCATTTCCATACTATAGCTCGGCTCAGCTGTTATGATCCCAAGTTCTCCATATGCTGATACGTCGACCTCTGTTCTTGTGCCGTCTACCTCGGACATTATTTCGACCTTTTACGGTATGTGTATCGAGTAAGCCAATCCGCAGCGTAACTTGCTAACTATGTTGCCAGGCTCAGGACTAGTTGGGCTTTGGCTTTCGCTGTTCCTCTGCGGAATAGGTGTTTCACAGGTAGACTTTTAATGAACATATACACAATCTCAGCTGAAGAATCTTAACTTAGGCATACCACTACTTCGGTCAATATCCTAAGGACGGCATATGCATCAAGAGCTCTATCATTCTGGTTGTGTACGCAATTTTACTAATACATCTCACGTATCACACTCACTTATCGCATATGTAGTCTACTTGACTGCTTCCATTCGGTAGTTGGTATGATCTCACCGGCATGACTGGTCACTGGTTCCATATTGAAAGGAGTTCTGAATAGAGTGCGTTGGCAGCTATCACTACTTGGTAAGCTATGATCGATTTTTGGTCTCAAGTAGAATGTTTAGTTTCTTCCAACTATCACGCTCCACAGGTTAGTACTGCTGAAGTCGAAGATACGAGTGTCAAACTGCGAGCTACGTGGTATGTCTACCGTCAGTTTCTCTTTCTCTGCCGCTGTTAATCCGTTTTCGTCATCACCAAATCCGCTAGGACAATTCCGGTGAGGTGACATCTTATCTCGTGCTATAATGAGCTTACAGCATCGAACATTGTTTTCAGATAGCGTTTGTTATACATGTACGTGGTCATGCCTGCTAACAAAGCTCACATGCACTCATGGCGACAATCACAGCTGACACTGGCGTGTATCGCACTGTTGTAAGCTGACCATGACACCTGTCGCTCGTTTCCGTCTTACCGATCGAGGAAGCACAGATACTTTACAAACATATGTTATCGTCTTCGTGCGTGTTTTCCTCAGCGCAACCCATCGATTGCAATAGGCGAGTTGACTGTCAACGAGTTAGTCATAGACAAGAAGTTCCAAAAACTGATAATCGCCGCTTTGGTATGCTTCTATTTGACTATCACAACCCTGAAATAGTTCTGACATCGCATCAGGTTCTTCCTATTCTGGCGCATCTCGGTATGTTAACTCCACAAATCACATCACCTTCCTTAAGCTGAACCAGGCTTCGAATTTGCCAGGGTTTGGCATAGGTTGGTTCTCAGTCGTTACCGCGTCGACCATTTGACGAGCTCTATCCCGCTGTGTAGCGACAGTCATCCACATGTAGGCATAACATCAACTTCTACTAAAGACTCACATTCAAGTTCAATCCGCTTAGATCAGAGGCAACGACCGTACTGCAATTTCGAAGGTTTGCGGTAAGTTGTCCGTGAAGAAAGCGAATATTGATTGTGCCACGCCTGATTATCACTTAGACATCCTCAATCGTACCTATGCTCGCCACTCAGGTGGTTGCCGACGTTTTGGTATCAGTTGCTCTATGCTTTGCATTGCCGAAACCATCGTATAAGCAGTAAGAATCCTGTTTACTCACCACCATTGGCGGTATATTTACCCCGAACGTTTCTTAATCCCACAACTAGAAGTCGGGGAGTCATACACAGGATCATGTTTTATGCAGCGAGTCGAGGTATTCTGACCTCGTAAGACACAGCTGCGTTCTTCAATGATATTCTCGACTCATGGTGTTTTTGGCAGGGTTGTGGCACTAATCGAGCTCATGGTACGTTGAGTTACACAGAAGCATGTGGATGAATAATGACTGACCATATTGTTGTTTCATCCAGCTCGTTTTATCCCCGGATAATCTATTGTTCTCTGCCGCCGAGTTTACGATCCCTGGATGTAAGCATTTTGACTCGGAGCGAGCAGAATCAGAGCGCTTACGTATTTCTCAGTGTATGTGATATCTTTTCTTTCCGCGTTTAACTCGCGTAAAGCCCTGCGCGAACGGTTGGAGGAGGACAGTTATACGTTGCCTATACCGGTTTCGACTATTAACTTTCGTCATCCAAGAGGCCAAAGCACAGTACTTACTGACATTGCGTTGACTCCCAGTATGGACACTCGTGTAGATGTGTTGTTTGTCTCTATAGGTGTTGGCACCGCAGAATAGGTTGATTGGATATTAAGTACTTCAGCTACTATTTATCACTACTAGTAAGTATCGGATGTTCAATTTGGCTGGTGTTCAGGTTACGCCACAAAGGCCGCCATATCCGAGTATAGTCAGCGGCGGATCAGATCTGAGATGCCTCAATTTTCCCGAACTTTTCCGAAAGCAATAAATTTAGCTTTCTCAATGCCAGCTCGGTGCCAGCCTATCCCGAGGTACGATGATATAGAAGCTGGTTCAAAAGTCTAAGTGGACTGATTACATACCAAGTGCGCACGCCTGCAGGTGTCCACTGGCACTCGTGTGAGTCAATCAAGACATGCCATCTTAAGGGACTGAAGACTGCATTTGCAGCTCTGTCGCGTTTATTTGTATGTCGTTCGAATCCCCTCATCCGCAGGTTGATATTGAAGATCTTTCAAGGTTAGTCGCTTTGTTTTGTGCCACCGATTCGCATGGCCTCGTTCATCTTGCTTGCTAACTTCACCATGGATTCTTCAAAGTTGGACACGATATGCCAGTGTCACGCTATGCAATCTCTCGAATGTAACCGTTCTCCGCGTACTACATATATCACGTCGGATGACCAGGAACCTGGCCCGGAAAACAGTTTGAACGTCAGAATATACTACGCTCCGGTCTATTACTCCTAAGGACTTGGACTCGGAGTGAGAGATGGTAAAATATTGTAGAATCAAGTGGTATGTCTAGTCAACTACGTCTCATGTTCATCAGAATGATCCACGTTGAACGTTCCTCAGGGAGGATGCGAAATACAAAGCTCTCAGACTTTACTGAATTTATAGAGGTCTATCACACGATAGGTACTCCCAGTTTACGAGACATTCTCACCGCTACCGCTTGGCGGCCCCATCTACGGAATCTATCTCTCAGGCTTCCGAACACGCTATCATATGTCAGTGAGTCTGATATATAAAACGTTTCAACTTGTCATATTCATGCCCCAGGTTCTCATGGCGGCGGATTGAATATCAAACCAACAGATTTCATCATACCCTCCTCAGCACGTTTCTAGCGCAACGGGTGCTCGATGCATATACCCTTACGACTTTGAGATCCTAAAGATCTTTTGTTCAGGGTGAATGCGTTTCGAAGCCATCCTCGTGTCTCAAGCCGCCGCAGACGTTATTACACTCTTTGAACGCCTTTGCCGCAGAGGTGTCGCTCTACAAGGGCGGCAGGAATCTGGGCTGCTATTATAGTACTTTGCATGACACTACTTCTATCATCCCTCCGAGCCGACAAACGTCAAGACACGTCTTTTCTTCGATATGTCACTCATGGTCTCGTCCCCTTGATATATAATCAAGAACAGCATCTCTTCGTAAGATACGGAGTTGTCAGAACTTGAGCGGGAGCAGAGTCTCAAGTCATAAAACGCGGTTGATCCTGAAGTATTCGCCACTGAAGGCCAGTCCTTTCACTATACCACCATGTTCACTATGTCCAATGTGACGGTTGATCCGTCATATATCCCCCTAGTACCAGGTTCCCCTGTTTTCGATGCTCTTTACGAGGATTACAGTACGCATAACTTGATTCTAGCATTATCCTCACAAATTCAAGCCAGCGATGTGTCAACAGGCTCTAGTCTCATTGGATCCTGGTTCACAATGCTTCTATGTGGGATTGCTCTGGCCCAGGTAACTTAACTTTCAATGATACCTATAATTGTCATGTTCTTATGATGGTATACCAGGCATATAACTACTTCAACAGCTATTCTACCGATAGCCCTCGGACTAAGTTACTAGTGTGGTCACTCACGTAAGCTGTGCTTTTTAGATCATTCCGTATATTTCTAACTGGCAGTATCTTATACGGATTCAAGTTTACTCAACGTCCTGCATGCTGCATTTGGTACGTCGTACCCTCCCTTCTCACTCAATTGTTCTGACCAATTTCCTTTAGTCTGTGTGGCCGAGTATATATACTTGGTTAGAATTCAGCATTATTCAGCTCGTCTGCTATAGATTCATATCCACCCCTGACTGCACTAGATATCGAATACTAGTAGTGATAGAACGTTGAGTCTGACTATTGGCTGGTGTGTATTTCTCATGTGCAATGACTCAACTTGACTGATACAGCTCGGATAGGGCCATTGTCGTTACGTATCGCTTTGTTCTCCTGTACATACAGCACGGCTACTGATAATTCTCGGATGAACACAGGTAACGGTGGAGATGCATGTAAGTGCACCAATCTTCCCGAATGCAGCGCATACTAATCCTGACACGACCTTTAAATAGGTCATACTCGCTGTAGCGGTTCTTTTGTGAATAATTTTCGTACATGCATTACGGAAGTCTCACGATCCAGCTGACGTTCGCTTGATGCTCATACAGGTATTTCACCAATATGTGCTACCAACTACGTATGTCTTGCGCATGATCTGAGGTACTCCGTCACGGTTATATGATGCTCTGTTAGTTGCAGGGAAAAAAATTCAAAAGCCACTACTTGCCATCTTGGTGAGCATATCAGTTGCAGCATGTTTTGCTTCAGAGGTTTATGTTCAAGTTGCCCCTAGCTCATTGCCATCGCGCTGCATTTTGGTAAATATCATTTCAAACGCATATATCTGGTGTAGTTGGCAACTCATAACACCATGTGCCATATAGGATTCGGAACTGGTATGCTGTTTTGATTCATACATTCTCAATATCACCGGGCTCATGATAATTGTATTATTCTAGCGACCGTTGTCGAGCTGTAAGTCAAATGGCATGTCACCTTTCGGCAGGTCGAAGACTTGCCAGTGGCCGCGGTGATTCTTATACTAGAACTTATACTGACCTTGGTGCCGTTATTCTCTCCGGATCCATAGTTCAAGGCTTAACTCCCTATGGGACTTTGATTCATTCAGGGTGAATAGCAGCTACTATCAATTTATCTGACATTCGTCTAATCACTAAATTACGATCGCCTTTCAGAACACCCTGACAATCCCTATGGTGGTCACTCAAGTGATAGCTGATGTGGCCGTGGCGATGGCGGTGTGTTTTGCTCTCCCAAAACCCTCCCGTGAAAGTTTCCGTCGGTACGCACGATGTGACCCGCTCTCGAGTTATTGTTTCTAATATGCCACTGCAGATCGAGGGAAGTGATTCAGACGCTCGTAGTTTATGCCGTCAGTAGAGGAATTCTGACTTCGTGAGATTTTTAACGCGTATCCTTCTGCGATAAAAACTAATATAATACATTGTGCGGCAGTCTGACGGCAATCGTCGAGCTCATAGGAGTAAGCCAGATAACGCCGCGATCCATAATACTATTTCAGGGCTGATCGGATGTCTGTCCAGCTGACCATAGGCTCTGGAAGTCTCTGGTTTGCGGCGGCAGACTATGTTATAGCGGGATATAAGCACCATTTATTGCCAACTGAAAATAACGAACGGCTTACATGAAGTAGTGTACATGAACTCCTTCCTAGCCTCACTAAATTCCCGAAAACTTGAACGGATTCGCCAACAAATGGCAGGCGTCGTGAACATCGAGTCACAACTTCCGAACCTACTCACGCCAAAGTCGAATGGACATACAGTGCATAGAGGCGTTCCTCCAATAGCGACAAGGGAAGGAGTTCAAGTGTGTGTATGCACCTTGCACCGCGCACGCGATAGTATTCATTCGTACGAGACGGTGCGGATCGCATAATTTCATGATGTTAACTTCTTGTGTATATTCATTATCATACAGGCGTAGCTGGGTGTATTCTTCACTTCGTCATCTCAGGCATCGAAATCGTCGTGGCTCTTTCTTCTATGGCCATTTGCTAGCGTACCATAATTGGTCAGGCCCATTACGAGTGAAGAGAGGCCAGAGAGAAAATCGGAATACCATCTGTCGGTTGATAAATATGGAACACGATAAGTGTCGCGGTGACATTGAGTACTTGCGCTGGCTCACACGGACACTACCACATGCTTCCTAAAAGTGGTATGTACTCATCCACATGATGGGACGTTAGATGCGATCTCGGAATTTGCCGTTCCGAGTGTTTGCTAAAAAGGGCAGTTTATCACCCGGGCCGTTCACACCTCAAACCTTGGTAGTCTCGTACCCAAAGACTTCAGGCAGCGCGGTGGTTTCTTACCGTTTTGGGACAAGTCCGTGGCAAAAGAGAAACACCGGTTTCTGGATGGCTCCATCAACAGTGCCTAATCCGGAAACGTCTGGTTCGAGACTAGACCTTGGCGACTTTGACCCCGGTGCGGTGTACTAGTACCAGAATCCAAGCAACCGTCAGATATGTAGCGCGTTACTCGCGAGGAAAGTATCTGTCAAAGTCAAAACTGCACGCTGGTTATCCATTACCAAAGTATAGGTAACCAGCGTTTAGTTTCGAGAGTCATGTTCGTGTTGTGACACGGACGTGATATCTGTGATGTTAGGCGCTCAAACTTGAAGCTTGAAGCTTGAATGAGTATCCAGCAGGCTACTCCTGGTAAAATTCTCACAATGTTACCAAACAACAGGTGTAATCTGTGCAGTTGTGTTCGATGTTGGCTGTTGGCCGCGTTACTACAGCGACAGCCGGGTTCACTGGGAAAACATAGTAAGTGAGTAATACTACCATTTGACGGAACTACTCTCAGCCTTTGTCCATCTAGCGTGTCCGTCAGAAGTATTACCATTTGCACAACTCCCCTCGATAGAAGGTCATTGGCGTATTACGCTAAGATTTCTGTCACGATCATCACGTCTTAAGTAAACGACGCGGAGTATGTAAATTCTATCGCACAATACCCCAGGACCAGTCTGATGCTCAACATTTTCATGACAGGTGCATCTCGAACGATGGTCGTTGAGAACTGCCAGTGCAGTCACCACGCCTGGCATACACGATCTATCACAGTGCTTGTATGTCCGACCATAACCCGTTGAGGCGATCTGAGGCAAGACGCCAAATCGAATATATAAGTACCCACCGTATCTCTCTACAGCCTACATACGGAGTTTACACCAGCACCACACCATCCGATGTCGAACATATACAACACTCCAAACATGACGGTTGATCCGTCAGATATTCCCTTGCTCCCGGGGTCTCCGATCTTCAAGGCCCTCTATGAGGACTACAGTGCGTAAGACCATCATTAATAACTTGCACAACTGGTAGAATTGAATTGGCTGTAGGTGCTAGTCTCATCGGATCATGGGTCACAGTCCTACTATGTGGTATCGCTCTTTCCCAGGTAAATACTCCCTGAAGTACACCGTTTGGATGTTGTTCATCTTAGCAAATTATAGGCCTACCATTACTTCGATAACTATTCGTCAGATAATATTCAGACGAAGATATTAGTATGGGCACTCACGTGAGTTGTCATGTCGGTTCATACGGTGCTGTTCATGACGGTGCACTCATAGGCTACTGAACGTCGTTCACACTGGGATTGGTAAGTCGCCTTCCTCTCACGAGTAGAATGGGCCATTGATCACGATGTATAGTTTGCATCGCTGAGTACACATACCTGGTGCGGTCCTAACAATTTACGGTTCCTCCGTGCTGACAGGACACCCTATTGTTATTGTAGGTCACAGATGCTAACAATCGCACGTTAGACCTCACGATTGGATGGTCTGTGTTACAATTCTTACGATTCGCTCTTGTAATAATCGTATTTCTATCATAGGGCAACTGTGGTCTGTAACCCTAGCCCCGTTGTGCTGTCGATTAAGTCGGCTAATCTCGTTTTTATTCTTGCTCTATACTCACACAGGTAACGGTGGAAATGCACGTACGTGATGCGCATCATGGACGTTGAGTCGAACGGAAAGGTTCTAACAAATTCACCACGGCAGGTTATGTCAGCCGTGGTTGTCCTTTTGTAGGCAACTGTTCGCAATATCACGGAAACAACCTGCCCTCACTGATGAGATCGTTATTTCGAACAGACACTTTACGAATATGTCCTTCCAAATGTGTAGGTGTCAATAGGACCGCTCCTCCCACACCTTGGCTGACGAACGCTCCCGTACTAGTGTCCGGGAGGAAGATTCAGAAACCACTGACTATATCACTGGTTAGTTCAGATCAATGCACTTGATTTGGAAATACTCATGTTCCCCCAGCTCGTCATCATTCTGCTCCATTTCAGTAAGTTGAGCATTCAGCCCATAGCACCGTCTAACTTATTTCTGATACCTCTGCTTCTATGTAGGCTTCGGAACGGGTAAGCCATTATCTTTGATTGATTCAGAACTTTCACAGTGCTCACTCCTTCTTCTCTTTTGCAGCTACCGTGGTAGAGCTGTAAGTAAATATTTGTATGCTGACAGCAGTTAAATCAATGCTCATTTTGTGACCAATAGGGCCCGACTGAATTCCCTCCGCGACTTCACCTCATTCAAGGTCCGCAAATCGTTCTATGTAACCAAAAGTGAAGGCGGCTGACCATCACTATTTTCCTTCTGTGTCTCAGAAAACATTCACCGTCCCCATTATGATGATAGCTACCCAGGTGGTGGCAGACGTCTCTGTTACTGGGACTGTATGCTTTGCCTTACCGAAACCATCCCGAGACATGTTCAAGTGGTACGAGGATTCCGCTTGCTCACTTATGCCAGTCGCTCTCGTCACATCAATCCTTTGACACACATCGTCGACATAGATCAAGGGAAGCCATACAGACACTCGTCATCTATGCGGTTAGCAGAGGTATCTTGACGTCGTAAGTCTCTCATGATCTATACAGTTCGGAATTTAACGACGGCGTACTGACCCCGCTATATGTCAGTGTTGCAGCGATTGTGGAACTTTTCGGGGTACACTCTCTTATCTTGTCGTTTCGCGTGTCTCGGAGCTTACACCTTTGGCTAGCTCACGGTAGGCTTCCCGAGTCTTTGGTTTGCAGCGGCCGACTACATTATTGCCGGCCGTGAGTTCGTCTCGTCGAATCGCGTGGCTCAGTTGACCCTCTGACTGATGATTTTTAATGCAGTATACATAAACTCCTTCCTCGCGTCGTTAAATTGCCGAAACCGAATCCGTCAACAGATGGCGGGCATCGTGAACGTCGAGTCACAGCTCTCAAACTCAATCAGAGTCGATAGTGCTAACGATGTCGGTGGCAACGGCGAGTTTGCCATCGAAGGGTCAAGCGGGCGGTTGCAAGTAGGGCTGTACGCTGTTCAGAAGTCTATGCGTGATGAACACCCGAGCGAGAAGGTGCAGTTGCTTTGATACTATTGTCATGACCATCGCCTTATTCTGACCTTGCAGCTTACTCATACACAGGTGTGACTTCGATTTATGCCCATCGTGCCGCACAAATGCAGCAGGCTGTATACAATTTGCATAGGCACTTACGTTCTCCTCTATGCCGCGGCTCGAGGTCGCTTTCAGTATATTCAGTCTATCACTAAGGCATTGTATCGATGACCGACTTGCTCGGGGAAAAAGGAATCAAGTAACGACAAACATGCTCGGGCTGGTATTCTACCATCTTAGAATGAATCATCTCGAGAATGCTCTAAACGCACTGTTCGGCGAGGCTAAGAGTGTACAGCGCTGTTTCGCGACTATCCATCATGCATCACCACGTGGCTGCAACGTATCCAAGTTAAACGTCGGTTAGTATCACTTACTGAGATAGTATTGAACGGTAGGTAGTAGTACTACGGCAGTGGCCACAACTGGCATAAACGCTGGATGGTGATTGGAGGAAAGCTGGAAAAGGATCTGTTGGCTTCAAGTTGTTCGTTATCATAGCCAGCTTGCACATGTTTACCTGTTCCTTGCCAAGCCGCGGAAGAATATGGTCTAAATTCAGAATGTCGAGAGAAGCACAAATGCCGGTGTATTATCGCCGCCACCATGGGCCCGACGAGCCAGTTCACCTTGTTGAGGCTGTGTACGATTGTGGATTTAGAGAGATTGGCGCAAAGATGAGCGGCAGAAGATGATGTTGACGTTGAAGCTGTACTCGCCCTTGCCGCAAACGCCTTCCCAAAGCAGCAAATTTTCGGTGTACGTGAACGGTCAATAGTTCGCCAAGAGAACATGTGCTCCGCATCGCGACTCCCACGCTGTCTGTATCATGCGGTTCGGGACGTCTGACAGATTTTAGTCTAGTTTAGGACGTTCAGCCCAGGCGTGGCCTCTTTGGAGGAGTAAGGAGGTTCTCACTAAAAAGGGCAATTTTGTGAGCATTGCAGGTGACAGCGCGCACGCATTGGAAGGAAATGATTGGCGTCGGGACGATCATGAGAAGGCGGGGGTGCCTAAGACGCCCACTGTGTATGCTCGGACCGAGTGGGACCGTGCCTTGAATTAGAATAGACAGGCGCTTATTGACAGTGTAGCAATTCCTAATAGCTCAAGCGCCGGGTGGTGATGGAGACAGAACTGGACTCTCACCGCGAACCAGTCCGAGTTCTCTGCAGCCTGAGTTGTCTCACTCGCCTGTTTCCTCTCCCACCGTGCTTCCCGCGGTGCGCCCGTCTGGCATTCTCTTCTACGCCATGAGCAGTGTACAGTCGCTTCACTAACTTACCACACCTTTTCTTGCTCCTCCATCACCTCTTTTCTTCGCAGGATCGCCCGTCAGCCCTCCCTCAAGCATTCGCACTTTATCTACACTTTCACATGCGGGCTATGGCATTGTTTGGGGTTCTATGCATGGTGCAGAGGTGAGCATCTTTCAAATTTTTATTCATCACGTTACTAACTAGCCGTCAAAGATATGTTTGTGCGCAGGAGGCGGATGATTTTGCCATTTCCATACCCCCGAGTCAAGATTTGGCCACGTCCAACGCGACGGTATACGGCATCGAGCTTGCTGTTGCATCCCAACCCACTGACTCACCGTCGGGGTCTGTAAACCCTACGAAGAAGCCGTCGGGAGAGAAGGCAGCTGCGGAGGACTCGTCTACGTCTCAGACGCCTGCGCGTGAGACACAAGAGACGTCCTCCTCTCCTAGGAGTGACAGTCTGAGGACAGCATCGTCTACCCCATCTGCTAGACCAAGTGGAAAAAGCCATCGACCACATTCCGACCCGGGGGATAAATCACATACAACACACAAGGCGCCCCATCCCACTATCATTCCATCGTTCCCCTCTCCAGAAAATCCGCCAGACCATCCGCAACCGCCTCCTCATCCGCAGAACCCACCTTCCCACCGGCGCCCACCAAGTCACCATGGAGTCGCACCCGTTGTCATTGCGTTCGCCGCTATCGGTGGAGTCATTGCTGTCTTCCTTGCGTACATGGGCTTTAGATGTTGTTACAGTTACAAACGCGTACCGCCACCGGATCGGATAAACGACGTCGTGAGCAGACACTATCTAGACGAGGAGATGCGGCAGAGGGAGCAAGAGGACATGGAAAGACGATGGATACAGTTTCGATCATCAGCGGCATCACCTACGCGCTTTGTCCCTCCACCGCCACCGTACATTCAAGCACCCTCGTACGAGGATGCCACTACGCCGACCCCTTCTCCGCCTCGTACACCTCCACCTCCCCGTACGCCTCCACCGCCTCCTCTACCCGCTGTGCAACATGTATAACAACCACCGTACATCATTACGTCGACGCATTTTCATGGTTTCTCCCTGTTTTTCTTCACGGACACTTGGTTCTTCGTCGGCGACACGCTATCAGGCTCCTGCTGCATTATCACGTTCCTGCACTCTCACGCATCTTTGACACAGCGCATCATCCATCCATCCATCCATCCATCCTTTTGCTTACCAGTCCACGCCGGTTCAGCAATCTGTGCTCCGTTTTAACGATATACTTAATATTCCACTGGACGCTGTAGAACTGGCAATCGCATGGACTGTACACAATCTTTTGATTTTTCTAACACCTCATATCTCTGCTTTCCACGCTAGACTTCCCTTGCCACTGACGCACCGACTATCTATAGTACAACTTACGTCCTCCGACGGAGCGTCGTCAACAAGTACGTGCATCCATTCCTTTCTCTTGTTCCGTTTCCATCTGTCGACTCAACATAGTTTCATCGTACGTCGTTCTACGCTGTTTCTTCTCCGTATAAAGCAACGCCCCTTGATCATTTCCTCTTCTAAGGCATCCCAGGTTCTACATGCAATACCCCCTAGTCATTCTTCGAACCGAGGCACACGACGGCCGTCTGTGATGCAGTCATGCGTCTGCCAGCGACCTAAAAATAACCACGATGCCTCAGGATTGCAACGTCCGTAAGTACTTGAACAGTCACCCCGAAATACAACCGCTCCACTGCAACCAAATGATAATCGGCTCTTCAGGATTTTACGGGCAAAAAACGCCTTCTATCAGTCGATAAGTCCTCTTCCACCGTTCGTGGCTCAATCTGTTCGGTCGACGTCGACGACTCAGATAGGGGATGGTTACGAAGGTGAATGACTACTGGCGTGTATGCTATCGTCGCCGTTTCTGCCGTAGGCGAGTGTCGTACGTCCGTTGTTTTCTGTTATCTTCTCACACACTGGGATTCTGAAGTTTACGCCCACTACGCGTAGACTCGTATCCACTCACATCTGACCGCAGTCTGCATACCAAGGACGATACGTGTGTTGTAAGAGATTGCAAGCCCTAAACCCGTGAAACTGCAGTATACTATGCTGCGGCATGATGTGCATGTCGTGCTGCGGCAGGTGTGCTCGACGAGGTTGACGTGCACATAGCTTTCTGATCGTTCTCAATAATATAGCGGATACAGGTAAAATACACCCACCATCGGATCTCGAATATGTCAGGCTCATACTTGGGCAGGTCGTTATCTCTCGACAGCGTATCCATCTCTTAGATTCTCCCGTGGATGTAATGGTGGTACGACAAGGACAATAAGCTCAAGGTTCGTGATGCTCCTCTACATCTGTTAACGGTCCATCCATTTACCTTTAATTACCTTAATAGTCTCGGTAGTGCCTCCCACACTGACCGGAGGCCGGAGAGTATACACGCTCGTCTACAGAGTATACGGTAATTGTCATACGGTGAGTTTGATGGCAGTGATTAGTAAACACGCAGTTACAAGTCATCTCTTCATTCTTCATACTGCAGGGCTGCTCAATGAAACTGACGGAGGACGGGGAGGCATGAACGATCTCCTATATATGCACATCACGCCAAGGTCAACTTAGTTTCCCAGCGTCGCAGATAATGCACACGAACCTATTCAATACCAATCCCTTCAAAGCTCTAATCTCCCTTCGGATCTCCTCCTCTTCCGGACTTAGAGTGCTCACGATACCAGTGGGAGTGTATTTGACGCCTGCGACTGGGAGTGCGTAGGTCTGGGTGGCGATGTACCCTGTGAGATCGGTGAGAGTCTGCAGGGTGTTTTGGTACTTGGAGCGGGAGGACACTGGTGATGAAGGGAGAGCGCCTTTAAGCGTCGATAATGAGGAAAGGAGAGGCGGCGGAGAGGGCGGAGAGGGCGGGTTGTATGACCACACGGTGGCAGCGTTATCTGAGGTTGGCTGACTTTCAGAAAACAGGGGGCTTGAAGAGAGTGTTTCCCAAAGGCGAGACTTAAAGAAAAAGGGTTCAGCTATAGCCCATGTTTCTCTCTTGAGAACGACTCACCTCAGCGTCTGCTACCTCCTCGGGACCTGACCACGGCATCTTCTCTTCCAAGAGCGAGAATATAGCTGCTGCTGTAGTCGGTTGCTTACTGGCCTCGAGATCGGCTATGGCGCATCGCAGCACTGTTACGTTAAGAACACTCCTCGGCTCTTTCGCAGAGACAGTCACGTCCTTCAATGTCTTGTACTCCGCATATATAGGGTCCTCCTTGTGCTGCTCCGGAGTGGGCAGAAGAGCGAATGTGGATGTCTGCTCCGCCTTGGTTGACTCAAGGGAGGACGTGAGTCTCTGTAGAAGGTCGCGTTGATGGTTCCGAATAGCATTTCGCGCTTGGAACGATTGCGCAATACGGGGGTATATGAACCTCTGTTTCGGTAGTAAGCATTCGCGTGCGGGAAGTTTGTGCGTGATACTCACAAAGTAAGCGAGAATTATGGCAGCGGAACCACCGGCAATCCATGTTGCTATCCTAAACAGCCCGAGAAGGAGATTTGGAAGATTGGAGGGCGGTGGTTGAGGATAGGTGCGAGGAGGGACGAGAGGTGCTTGAGCGGGCTAATATTCAGCTCCTCAAGGGACGTACGAACGCAGTAGCGAGGAATAGACACACTGTGGTCTGGAGTAGCTGCTCTATTTCTCCTGAAGTCAACCCTTTCTGCACTAGAAAGTCGCGTTTCGCTTGAAGACTTTCATGACGAACATGGGGTGAGTTGAGGAATGACCGCGCTGTCTGCATCAATTGAGTGCGGTCTGGTAAGCCGGTCGTTGCTTGTGGTTCTTGGGACGTCTCTGGAGGCAATACATGCGTATTCTCGTCGTTCTGAGACGGCGCAGTCGATGAGGAGGGGTCAGACATGGTGGGCGAAAGCAGAGGTAGCAAGCACGTGTAATTGACTGCAGCGTCACGGTCACCACTGCAGGAATCAGAGAAACCGACTGGCCGAACCCCACACTGTCACTGCATCCTGTTCCTGGAGCTCTCTCCGATGTCGTCGGCCGCCGCGCCGTGCTCTCATTCGAGGCTATCGAGTGCGTTGCATCGCACGTTGACAGGAGATAAGGGTACATTTTAGACTAATATGCTCTGAGAGTGGCGACATGGACACCATATGCTTCAGCGATGCCGATGACTCTTCTCACGCATCCGCTCATATAAGACGAGATACAGGTCCGAACAACTCTGACGACGACGACCATGCAGTCTGCGAACGACGTCAAAGGGGTGCATGACGCGCCCTTCCTCAGCGGGCACGACCTCGAGAAACACGAGCCGGTGCAGATCCCTACGCGGAGCAATGTTCGCTCTCGGTGGTCGCGGTTCCGTCTTCTCATAGGTTTCGCACTTGGTTATGAGCTCCTCAAGTTCGGGGTGAATGTCTACTGCTCGGAGCGCGATGTGGCACAGTCCTGGGCGTATCAGGCCTACAACGAGAAGCCCGTACTTGGGAAGAAGGCCGAGGAGCTCTTCTTGTTTGTTTCGCTTTACATCCAACATCGATAGCACACTCATGCCACCTCCAGGTCTGTCCCTGATGAAGATAGTGCCCTTGCGGCTTCGCGTGCATATGCGACCCACCCGCATATAGCGTCATCTAAGGAAGACTTTGAGGACTCCAAGGTGATCCTGAAGCTCTTCCAGGATGAGTTTGGAATCTCCACTCCCGCGAAGGAGCCTATCTTCCCTGCAGGTACTGAGGCCTCCAGGAACGCGACGCTCAACATTGCTAGCCTGAAGGAGCCTACGGCATGGATCGACATCTACTATCCAATTTTGAACACTCCCCTTGATCGCACCCTTCAAATTCTTGGTGAAGACGGGAAGTCCATTTGGGACGCAGACCTCGTCGAGGACGGAGACCCGCTCGATCCTGATGCTGCTAAATATAAGGACGCTATCCCCACATTCCATGGCCTTAGCAAGAACGGTTCCGCCGAAGGACAGCTGATTTACGCGAATTATGGTACCAAGGAAGACTACGATGAACTCGAGGCAAAGGGCGTTGACTTTACCGGGAAGATTGTCCTAACACGGTATGGTGCTCTGTTCCGTGGCCTCAAGGTGGGTTTCGTGTTTATGGGAATCACAAAGCTGAGTGACTAACATATAATTCAGATTAAGGGAGCTCAGGAACGGGGCGCTGTTGCAGTACTCATCTACTCTGACCCAAGGGACGACGGCGTAGTCACCGTGGAGAACGGATACGAGCCGTATCCCCTTGGCCCTGCGCGCAATCCGACCTCTGTCCAGCGCGGCTCCGTGCAGTTCATTTCCTCCTATCCAGGTATGTCGCGAAATAAATGAAGGAAGCATCTTCTAATACGTGATATTTAGGTGACCCTACCACCCCCGGATACCCTGCATACGAGAACGCAACACGTACCGAAGGCGAGAACATTCCAAAGATCCCGAGTTTACCCATCTCCTGGGCAAATGCCCAACGCTTGTTGAAGGAGATCCCTTCTGAATCCCCCGATGCTCGTATATTAAACGGAAAGTCGAGTGAGCGGAAGGTCAAGCTTGTCAACCACGGTATGTCTCCCTGCGTTCGCCTACGAAGTATCAATCTGGTTAATCAGATAATATTCAACTAGTCGACGACAGAATACTGCCTATCTACAACACTCTGGCAGTCATTCCGGGCCACATTAAGGACGAGAGCGTTCTCGTTGGTTGCCATCGTGATGGTGAGCTCTTCCTAGTGCTGATGAGCTATGTGGGATATTGACGTGAAGCCGTTCAGCATGGGTACTTGGAGCTGCAGATCCTACCTCCGGTACGGTCTCTCTTCACGAAATCATCAGGGCCTTTGGTGCACTGGTCAAGCAAGGATGGAAACCGCTGAGAAACGTTGTAATTGCCAGCTGGGATGCAGAGGAGGTATGCCACCATCTCCACTGTCAACACAACAGATACTGAACCAGGCTCTAGTATGGTCTTGTCGGCTCCACCGAGTGGGCGGAAGACTTCAGCGACTGGATTTCAACCAATCTCGTCGCTTACTTGAACGTTGGTACGTCCATGTTCATTCCCCTCGTCAACCTCTGGTTTTAATCTAGTTTGGTAGATGTTTCGGCCGCCGGCTCACACTGGGGCGCAAGCGCATCACCCTCTCTCTCGAATCTCATCAAACAGGTAGCCTTGGAAATCCCCCACCCGACCGATGCGGGTAGAACTCTGTGGGACGCCCGTACGGACGTTGGTCCCTTCAAAGATGGAAAGGGCGACGAGGCTGTCATGCAGCAGTGGGAAGCGCAACAAGCAGAGCGAATCTTCACCGAGATTCCCGCACTCGGCTCTGGCAGCGACTATACGGCCTTCTTGCAAAGGCTTGGTATCGCTAGCTTGGATCAGGGCTTCAGTGGTACTCCCTACGATGCGCCGTACCACTACCACTCGATTTACGACAGTCAGAGATGGCAGGAGCTGTACGCCGATCCTGGATTCCACAGACATGTCGCGGTTGCCAAGCACTTGGGCTTGACTGCTCTGAGACTTACTGACGCTATCATCCTGCCCTTGAATACAACTGCCTACGCTTTGCAGCTGGACTACTATTTGGAAGAGTGCGTACCTTTGAATAATTCCACTGTTTGACTTACCAATCATCCATTCGGTATATTTCAGGATTGAGGATCTTGCGTTCTCCCTTTCGTTGCACTCTTCGGTCAACTTCCACCCCCTCAAGCATGCCATTCACAAGGTTCAAGCCGCCAGTGCTGAGCTTGACCTCGAGAAGGTCTCAGCTGAGGAAGACTTCAAGGACAAGCTCTCTAAGCTCCCCAAGCACGGCTCACTTCCTCACAGCCGTATTCTATTCTGGCTCAGGAAGCTGCTACACCACTTCTTCGGACTCTCAGACCCCATCAAGGAGTTCTTCAAGGCTGCGAAGCGCGTGCAGGCGGTCAACGCCAAGCTGGTGGCGTTTGAGAAGGGTTTCTTGCACGAGGAAGGTATTAAGGACCGTGAGTGGTACAGACATCTCGGTGTTGCTCCTGGAAAGTGGCTCGGTATGTTCTTGTTTCCGTTCATAGTCTGAGTGCGAGGAAGTTTCTGACTATCTGTCATTTCACAGGATATGGAGCTACCACACTCCCCTCTATCTATGACGCGCTGGTTTACGAGAAGAACACGACCTTTGCGCAGAAGGAAGTAAAGCGGGTTGCACACGTGCTCGAGAAATTGGCAACAACAATCACACCTTGAGGCTCGCCCACACTAGGACGGACAAGTGCGTGTAAAATTTAACTTAACCAATGTATGTCAGTAAGGTGGATATAAGATACACATCGGAATACGTCAGTTTTTGCAACTACCAGGGGGAGGAGCCAACGGATGTGAGGCAAGAGGATGTCGATACGTATAGACGCATCGAAGGAAGGTTTATGAGGAATCATAAGTCGACCACAGTTCGTTAAACCAGCTCAAACCGCTACATATACGACTTGTAGTCAGCAGCATTCAACGGCGAGCAGCCAATACTATGGGGCACTCACATCAACGGTCAATACTTCATCATTGGTACAGACGTTCTCGGGCTTCGACTTCACATCAGGCTCGCCAGAGTCATTGCATCCAGCTGTATCAAGCGAGTCGGAGCCCTCCATGTCTCCTTCCTCGTCGTTGTTTCCGAGATCCAGAGACTCTCCAAGATTCCCGATAAATACACTTGACTTGAAGCGTATTGTTGAATGATGTTGGGTGGTTTCTTTGTCGTCGGCTGGATAAGCGGCTTGTCTCAGATTGAGCATGAATCGACACATGAGAATCGGTGGTAAACTGAAAGGGGGAGAGTCGTTAAGTATGATGGATCGTGACTGAAGTAGTGAGGAGTATACTTGCGTCGTCACAACGCCGTCGCTGATCACGACCTCCGCCAGCAGTGGCTAAGTTTATTCGTCAGTATTGTGTGGCTGAGATCAACATGGTGGACAGCGCCATACTATATTGTCTATCAGTACGAAGAAAACATTGACTGCTAGCAAACCTCTGATTGTACGTGGCTTCAGTGACCGCAATACCAGATGCTAGTAATGAGGATGAACTCACAGAAACAACAATGTACCTGTCCAGAAATGTGGGAGTAAGTATTATAAAGCTAAAAAGCGAAATGGCCCTTACCATCTCGGATTAGAACCATTCCCAGCGGCACTCTCATATTGAGACGAGAAGCCTCCCGTACTGTTCTCAGAGCCTTACGCCAGCTCACGACTAGAGCAATAATGTCCGCTGTGATGACCGCAAGACGAGTGCCAAGTGATACTTTGGGTATAATCGGGCTCGTTAGCTTCGGTCGGTATATATGCGAGTTACCACTCACGTCTACCATAAGTCGCGAATGGGGCGTTAGATGTGATTATTAAAGGATTACTAGATAGCTCCGAACATACCCTAATCCTTGCATCCCTGTATTCCATGGGATGAATTGCTCACATACATTATTGGGGTATGCTGGTACAAATGCTGTAGTTGCCTTGATGTATTCGATCTGGTAGTATGCGTCAGTGAATGAAATAACGGCACACTTTATTACTGTGAGCTGACCATATTGACGACGAATGGGACCAGACTAAGTCCAAATACGACTACAAACACAGATATGCTGCGATTGCACAGCGCTGTGGTGCGCAAACTTGTAAAAACTGGCGACAAAGAGTATTAGTATCCAAACTCATAAGGATGTCTGACCGCTACTGACGCGCCGTTGCAAGGTTTTGAACCAAGAGGGCTATGTTGTCCAACTTTACAATGGCCGCGCAGCTGTCTGACTGTTAGAATCTGTACTGCTATCGCGTCACGGAGACTGCGTATAGAGAAGTGCTTGCCTCTATACACAGCAATGAGCGGATTTACTAGTACATGGATAGGGCAACGTACCGCATTGCTTGTTGGATTTAAGCATTGAATAATCGCCAGAAGAAGAGTCGTATATCTTATTCCAGCGAAGATCCAAGTGGATAGATTCCACTTTCGACCCCAGATATGCTCGCCTTCTTGGTCCAACGTCACGAGCCATTCGTAGCAGTATAACGCTGTAATAAAGTGTCCTTCAGCACTAGTATACCACCGATGATGCACGAGAATCGGCTGGCGTGCCTGTGACAGCAAATATAAGCTGACTATCAATGATACTGCGAGAGATGGGTTCGATTCAGCGACGGAAGGACAAAACACTTGCTCATCTCATGTCAGCACTCACAAGCTTTGCAGCGCTATAGCGTCAGCACCACTCGTGTCTCCGGTTGAGTTGGACATCGTAGTACGTTCTGATGGTACTTAGATAGGGCCGTGAGGGCAATAAGGACTAGGGGCGGAATGCCACTATCAGTTGACGCATTAAGAGGGCACATACTTGGTACTTTGATATCTACTCATATCTACATTTAGACGGGGAGGTATCAGGCCCAATATACAAAGGAAGATGGAGAGAAGTGCTAGAATAGAGTTACCTTGGAGTTTATCAACCGTGAAGCATCAAGTACTGGATGCTCGCCATTCAAATAGCGTCCTAAGCCTATCTAGTGAGTAAGATGCGCATAAGAAGACATATAATGTGATAAGTGATTCAACTCTTTCGTTTCAGCAGGCGATGATCGCACGCGCTGGGTATCAGGACAATCTTGGGAACCCACACCATTGAGCGTCCAGGGGTAATCGTATCCAGTTGTGTCTAAACAATGAGGAATCAGATGTTGTTCAGCGTGAGGCGTGTAAAATCGTAGAAGAAGCAACCCACCATTCAAATCCCGGGGACACAGCCTGACCCTTTTACAACAGGAGTGCAATCATCCAGTAGGGAGAGGAGCACCACGTAGCTTACAGTGGAAGGGAAAGCTGAGCACCATGGATTATAGTTACGAGTACGGTTGGATATCAGAAGAGACCTATAGTGCAGTAGCTGTGACCTACAATAATAAATGCAAAGCACCTAAGGCTAGAGAGACGTGTTAGAATAATTACTACGGGTAATAGATTAAACTTAGAAAGATTTATGTGTATATAGAAACTGAGTGAAACCTTTATAGCGCGTAACCTGCGGCCAAACTAATACCCAGCACATACCGGTGCTCTCGCCTTTTATTCGCGATTGCCCTTACGCAGGGTACCCCATCCGGCGGGATGCTCCTCTTCGCAATGCTTCACAAGAGCGGTTTGACTGGTGTCTACCATAGGATCTGACGGCTTCCCATCAAATTTCTGACTGCGCAGCCTAAAGGTACAACGTGTCAGCAGACAGCTACTTCAGGGAAGATATGAACACATGGTACGTACTCGCACATCTTGCATATCATCTTCCCATTCACCTCGTCGAACGCAGTGTCAAGGCATATCTCGACCTTGACAAGCCCGTTCTCGTCCCATACATCCGTCATGTCTTCGTCTTCCTCATCTTCTGCCTCTGCATTGTCCATGGTAGCCTCAGGTTCTGCCGTCACCACGTTTTCTGCGAACGGGGGCATTGACACAGACGCAGGCCACGCGGTTTGAGCCATAGCAACTCCTCCAGAGGGTGTTGTCCCGCTGAATTGAGGGAGGGCAGGAGTTGTGGGTGCACTCGAGGTAGTAGACGTCGTAGCCTTAATCTGTTGCTCTACGGAGTTGATGGCTCTGCCTACATTACGCATGTCCATGTGTGTCGAACCAGAGGGGTTGAGCAATGTAGTGTCGTCTTCCGTTCTGCGCCTCTTCATGGCCCTTTGTTCAATTGGCTGTTGAACGGCACCAGCAGGGGCTACTCCATGGTCGTCTCGAGTAAGATCGATGACGGGCGCCGACGTTCTACGGGGTGCACCTGGATAGCCATAGGTAGGAGGATTCATAGGGCCTGGTCCTGTTTGTGGAGGGCCGAACGCTGGCATCGTGACTGAGCGGTTCCTAGGGTGACCATTCGGTCCAACTACAGGACTCGTGCTGGAAGGTGGTGGTTGGGGTAGACCGTTAGGTACAGGCCGATAGTGTTTCCAAGCGTTGAATTCTGCTCCTGAGGGTGTTGTTGGGGATGACTGGGAAGAACGTGACGGTGCAGCCTGTGGGGCGGAACGCAAAGGGACGAAGGTGAGGCTTGGACGCTTTCATGGAGGAAGAAAAGACGTGTTAGTCTGCAGATTATACGAGGGTAGCTATACTAACGACCTACTTTCTTCGGCTCGTTTGATTGGTGCGGTGGGTAGTTGGGAGACATTACTGGGGCAGATGAAGATGGAGAAATCTAGCAAATGCCATCAAATAGGTGTGACGTATGGATAACGAGGAACGTACGTGATTTTGTTGCATGGGTTGTTGCTTCATAAGTTGACCTGACGCACAAAACTATGTTATACACATGCTTAGACAGGAAGAATAGGTACAACGCACTGGGTGGAATCAGGTTATTTGTCGCATGCCATGTTCCCGCCGTAATCCGCTCCAATTCTATGTGTAAGAAGCGATTCTCCTGAAGGCTAAGAGGTATTAGAAAGCCTATCAAAGTTTGCGTTGTCAGAACACATACTATTGGCTCTGCGAATGCATAAGCTTCTCCCGGTCCAGCTTCAGTTGTTGGATCTGGTATTGCAGGCCTTGAATGATGGGAATATGCGCATCTGTGCTTGCCGCTTGGCTAGCAAGTTGGTTAATATCCTCTTTCTGTTGGGCTATAATACGAGACAGCGTAGTGTTGTCTGAGACGAGTTTCCCGTTCTGGTCGCGCAACTTGTTCACCTCCGCACGAACATCCGCGAGAGCGTGTACGATGCCAGGGAAATATCCTAGCTCTTGAATTGCACCGTTGAGAGTGTTGCCTAAAATACGAGCGATCTCTGCGCGAACGATCTCCGTGGGGTCCATGATAGTGCTCCTATAGTTCATGTTAATGTGCCAGTGTTGTGCTCAAAGTGTACGTACTCACTCGGGCACTATCGACGTTTTAACGTCCGCCTGTGAGCTCGAGCCGACGTCCATCGGCCTTTGCCTCGCAAGAAGTTTGTGATGTGTGGAGGTTCGATCGACAATGCGTAAACAGCGTTGCAGAAGACGAGACCTGCCGAATTTTTCTATCCGGGGTTTAAGTTAGAGATTACACGAGGATAGTCGGGGTTTAACGCGTCGATTTGATTGCGTTTACGTGTAGTGTGACCAGAGATGTCCTTCAAGGTTATGCACTCGTTCAGAGGGGGTCGACATGAGGACAGAGCAAGGTCGCCGTCGTACGCGTAATTAGGCTGTCGCGGCGAAATGAGGCTAAGCGCTCATATGCAGAGACCCGGGACACCTCGCAATGTCGCCGCAGATCAACGTCTCTGCAGGCTGTTAGCTTGGAATGTTGGCGAACGCATTTGCAGAGCTACAGTGCAATCATGGTTATTTGTCTCTCTAACCCGAGCGTGTTAGGGGTTCTTGAAAACTTTTGCATTGCAGTTCCACCAGAACTCGGGTGCAAATTGAATTTTTAAAAAATTTAATTTTCAAGACGGTTATAGCCACCTACTCAGGAGCCATGCTGAGCCATGGCCACCGCAGACTTCAGGGACGAGAACGATCTGTGCAAGGAACTTCCCCAAAGAGTATTATGCGCGAGCATTGTGGCGTTAAAGTAGGCCGGTGCCTGATCGCTTTTCCACGTGAAATCTAAGCTGTCAATCGGCCGAAACAGGGAAGGGCGCTAAACTACTCTTGCCGGCGTAATCTGGGGATTTCGACTTGGCCTCGAGGGTAACTCAGACTAACTCGTACTCCTCCTCGCTGCACTCCTTTTCTTTCCACCACCCTCAACACTGTTGCTATGCGGGTAGCAGCAGCTCGCTTGGTTTCTCTTCGTCCAGGCACACTTCCCCACTGTACGCATCAACAAGCAAGAGTCAGGCTAATATCCTCAAGAGCGTCCCCGAATGTCCATAGGAGGAGGTTGAACTCGACTCTGGCAGCGAGGACTAACAGTACAAATGACTCTACCGTACCATTGCATGTCAAATCATCTCACAAGAGCTCACCATTCTCTTCGCAAGGCTGTGAGTATTGTCTGATACTACGCTCCTCACTATCTCACTTCTTTTGCAGCGAACGCTCTAACGCCGTTACAGCAGTACCATAAATTGGTTGAATCAGGGGCATTACGAGCCGATGACCACCAAACTCGTATAATTCAAAGACTACAGAGGCTACACGACGACTTGGCTACCTACGATCCTCCCCCAATACCCAGCTCAACCCCATCACTCGGACTAGTGCGTGTGTTATGTATCTAATCTTCTGAATTTGTCTCACCCCTTCCGCCAGCTCTCTCGTTTGTTTTCAAAGGGCTCAGGACACACGGTTACAACACCACTAGAGGACGTGCCAAAAGGCTTATATTTATACGGAGATGTCGGCACAGGCAAGACCATGCTCATGGACCTCTTCTACAACACTCTACCAGCGGGCATTAAACGCAAACGCCGCGTACACTTTCACGCATTCATGATTGATGTCCACAAACGGATACACGAAGCGAAGAAGCAATTAGGCCTCGACGGCGGAGACCCCATCGCTCCTGTGGCAAGGGATCTAGCGAGTGATGCATATGTCCTGTGCTTCGATGAGTTTCAGGTGCGTTCTGTGATACCTAGTGGGGATATAGTCTCTGACTGTCTATTTTAGGTTACCGATATTGCGGACGCTATGATTCTGCGACAGCTCTTTGAGAAGTTGCTGCATTATGGTGTAGTTTGCGTCATGACATCCAAGTGCGCACTCAAAATATATCTCACGAGTCAATAACATTAACGAAATCATATAGTCGTCATCCAGATGAATTATACAAGAATGGTATCCAAAGATCAAGCTTCGTGCCATGTATAGACTTGATCAAGGAGCGATTCGAAGTTACCGACCTGGACTCTGGCACAGGTGTGTTTCAAGGTCCTTGAATCGTTCTTCATACTTATAATCTATGGAACAGACTATAGACGTATACCACGGACACTATCACACGTATATTATGATCCCATTTCTGAAGATAACAAGAGAGAGCTGGACAAGATCTGGAAAGCCTACACTTCAGATCCCTCAGACCCAGTGGTAACCAACCGCAAGTTGGAAACATGGGGTCGCATTCTCCACGTGCCAGAAAGCACAAGCACAGTCGCCAAGTTCAGTTTCGACGATCTATGTGGCAAGCCTCTAAGCGCAGCGGATTATCTGGAAATCACCAAGAATTTCAGTACGATATTCTTGGTTGACGTGCCAAAGATGGGATTGGAGCGGAAGGATCTTGTATGTTTCTTTTATGACTTCATACCACAATCCCGTCAGTCTCATAGCTGGTTCTAGGCCCGAAGATTCATTACTTTCGTAGACGCGTGCTACGAGAGCAAGGTTAAGCTGCTCGCGTTGTCAGAAGTACCTATATTTAAGGTATTTGCTGACGACCCGAATGCGAAGGAAGGAGAAATCACACCACACATGCGTAGTATTATGGACGACCTGGTACGCGCTCATGCCTCTGAGTAACCATTGTATTCAAATGCTGACTGTTCACGATCTTGACAGGGGCTGCCCAGCGATGTAGTGGGCGCGAGCTCTATGTTCACTGGTGAAGAAGAGATCTTCGCGTTTGCCAGATGCTGCTCGCGTCTAGTGCAGATGGGCAGTAAGGAGTGGGCTGAAACGGCAGGTGTTCGATGAATGATCTACTAGCACTAATAGTGCGTTATCTTGGTTTGTTATATTTTCGCATAATGTAAGGTACAACATCGTATACATTTCTATGGAATATCTCTGGTAGCGGAGCTCATGTACTCTACCACTAGCAAATATATCCGCGATCTCAAGGATGTTCGGTACGCGAGCGTGGGGAAAGATAATCATTACGACAGGTTCAGGGGTGAGACCTTGTCGCAACGAGCCACACAATCCAAGAAGTATTCAAAAAATGCATCCACCTGCAGCCAGGAAGACCCTTAGAGCGAGTAAACAGGAGCAATCAGTTCGAGACACCTACATCCAGGGATTCCGTGACAATGCAATTCTTGCCGTCCCTTCCCCACGTCTCATCGCTTCCTTTGTAGTTCCAGATATCGACAACTGTTTCACCCGCCGTGTGCGATCCAGCCAGTTCAACATCCACGTGAAACCTTCGTGCTCCAAAGAGCTGAGGATTGAACACATATGCAATAGTCAGAGCATCGTGGATGGGTGGGCCCTTCGTAAAACCAAACGTGGATTCGTAACTCTCGGCGAAAAAGCTGACGAGTGTCGACAGCATGCGCCGAAGGGGAGTGGTAGCAGCAGGGAGAGGGGAACTGGCCTCTGCAGGTGAGCTAGCCGGTGCAAGGAGCCTTCGGTGGATTGCGCGAGTGAGGATGGCCGTGTGAGTTACGTTCAGAGGCACCATCACTTTCTTTAGTGGGACATCTAGCACTATCTGCGCAGCTTCGGCTATGTATGAAGGTGAGTTGAATGTGGATGATGGAGGGTGAAAGTGATACGCACGATCGCAAAGAATATTAAATTCTAATGATATTATGTATTCAATGTGTAATAGCTTCTTAAACACAATACTTAGGTAGCTCACCTGCAACAGCAGAGCGGTTTCCCATACCAACCCCTCCACCCATAAAAATGATCTCGTCTGGCGCCATGTTCGTGTCAACGCAGGCGCGAAGGTACAAGCAGTAAGCTCAATCTTACCCACTCCGTTCACCAAGTCTGGATACACGCTTACAAACAGCGCAATGTTGGTTAGAGGCCCTGTAGCAACGACTGTGACGTGGTGTCCTTCGCCATCCTTCCAAGTATTCCGTATCGCCTCTGCCAGGCCGTGGATCGCATGAGAGGGTTTCTGGCCGCCGTTCTGAATGCGCGCTGCAACTTCAGGATGTGCTATGGATGGAAGACCTTCTACCCCTCCGAGACCATCAGCTCCATGAATCTCAGGATCGTGACGAAGGTGACGAATTAAAGGTTTCGGTGCGCCGGGGAATATCTTGACATCCTCGGATGCACCAAATGCGTGCAAGCATCGTGCTGCGTTGTTCATAGTATTGGTGGCACCAGCATTTCCGTGGCTCTACAATTAATCGATTTATCATTCGTACCACTTGCGACACCGTGCAACATACCGTAGATACACCTAACAGTTTGATATTCGATGAGTAAAGTGAAAGAAGAATGGCGGTTGCATCGTCGTGTCCCTGATGAGGCCAGTGTTAGTTACACCGAGGTAATGATTATACAACCTACTGGATCGCAGTCAAGCCAGAGATACCTCATGACTCATCAAGCTCGAGGGTGTCGTGTATCAAGTTCAGAGCCAAGATAACGGAGCTGCCGAATATCGCGTTCGATCTTCAATTTCCCAAAGGGGATCTATGTCATTGATGGCTTAGTCAGCAGAAAGTCGGGGTGCGAGCAGGCGCTGGCTACTTTTCCTGAGTCTCTTCACACACCCTTTCGCCATTTGGGTCCGCTGCACATTGTACGTACTTTATTGTCTTTCCTAACCTTGATCATTAATGATGGTCGAACATAGTATTATGGATCCTCATTCTCGCTTCTCCCCGTTCAATAGTCGACAAACCAAGGCCGGCCCCATCCCCTCATTCACTCGATCTATGGAGCAGTCGCTCAAGACAACCAACCCTTTGGAGACGTACAAGAAACGTAGCGCTGCGAAACGGAGAGATTCTACATCATCAGCTGGCTCGTTAACAGCCGGACGACCAATTGCTACAAACTCGCGGGTGAAGCAAGGTGTGTTCCAGTAGTAGTCGTGTGCTCGCATGCAATAACCCTGGTCCTTACGCAGATGAACAATATCGGAAGGATATGTACCTTGCATTCATTAATAATGCTCTCCAACAGAAAGTGAAGGTATGTGGCAGTAGGCATGTGCTCGTGCGTTGTACTTATGCTAGAGTCAGGGCATCAGTGATGCATTCGATGAATTGGTGGATCAGTTCAACCCTAAGCAATTCATTGGAGAAGCCCCAACATCTCCTGCGCAGCTGAGACTCTGGCTCACCGCACTTTCGCATGTCGTATCTCGACTAGAACGAGCCCATGCACCCTTAATCGAAGCGATAGTCAGTATGCCTTGGACGACCATGGATTCGGCTTTTGTCAAATCCTACACCTCTTTCGTAGGGATGCTCGTGAGTGCGAAGCCGGAGTATTTGAATATGGTTTTGGGGAAAATCGCATCCGGGTTGACATATCGTGCGTTACACGAGCCACTTCTTAGGTCTGTTTGATCACTCACCCGCTCCTAGAATCCGGCCAGCAAGCTTTGGATGTCGGGATTCCGGAGTCATCAAGTAGGCCCTTGACAAGACGAGTAGTCTACGACCGCATTCACTATCTCCTACAACATCTACTTTCCCTTGTTCCTACACTTCCGTCGACTCTCCAGCCTTTACTAGTTCGCAATTTTCCCCACAAGCGGCAAAATCAGGCATCGCAAGTGACGTACATCCGTAATCTGCTACGAATAACAGAGTACTGTCCCGAGCTCTCCGATCGTATATTCTCCACAATAGTAGATCGAGCGATTCAGATAGATGTGAGCACTCTGTTACGTACTTACCGATTAACTTGCTCAACCTTTGGCTCTCTAGGTCGAGATTCAAGTGGAGCTCGAGGAACTCGAAGAACAAGCTGGAAATGAACAAGCAGAGGTCTTTGACCTCGATCCGTTCGACACAGTTGTAGGTCAGGAAGGCGATTCCGACTCAGAGGACGGTAGTGAGGTCGGAGATGCCTTCAGCGACTTATCATCTGACGCCGAAGGAGAGCTCGACGATTCTGACGACCCACCATCTGAAGAGCTCACGAATTTTCAGCACGTACAAGACATGGTCAACAAATTGGACGCTATATTGAAGAACGTGTTTGATCACTTCACGCGCACACCGGTCTCTTACGAACCTCCCCTGCAAATGCCATCTACTCCTTCCACACATTCCCCCCTCGACTCTCCATCTCTAGCCTCGTCGGCTAGTCTGCTCATCCTTCCCACCGAAGAAGAGACGAGGGCATTACGTCGTACACAGTTCTATACTCTCCTATCCATATTCGACCGTACCATTCTCCGCACATTTAAATCCCGCTACACCCAGTTCCTCGTATTCTGGTTCTCCTCCCTAGACCCAGAGTTCAGCGATCTCTTCCAAGGCATGCTCGTCTCCAAAGCCCTATTGGAGGAAGATCAACCAGCGGTCACCCGAGCCGCGGCCGCGAGTTACATTGCAAGCTTCGTCAGTCGTGCAGAGTTCGTAGGACGGGAGAGCACTAGGCAGGCAGTGGCGTGTCTGTGTAATTTTCTAGCAAACCGGTTGAACATCCTGGATGCGGTAACTCAGTCAGGTGCCCAGACACCTAGTTTGTCGCAGCATACGGTGTTCTATGCGGTGACGCAGGCGGTGTTTTTAATCTTCTGTTTTAGATGGCGGGATTTGGAGTCTGAACCTGAGGAGGTGGATGAACTTGGTGGGATGGTCGCGCCGGTGTCGAAGTGGATGCCGGAGCTCAGTGTGTTGAAGAGGGCAGTGCAGTCAGAATTGAATCCTTTGAAGGTATGTACCACAACGGCGACGCACGAAAACTGTACTCATATACTCTTTCATCAGGTCTGCGCATCGAACGTTGTCATGCAGTTCGCACGTGTCGCGCATGCGACAGACTTTCTCTACTGCTATTCGATCATCGAGGCCAACAAACGCATGGACTTTGGGTCGAAGTCCACTTTGAGCGGGTCTATACCTACTCTTTCGCGTTCAAGTGGCTCATTTATCAGCCCGGCGCTCCTGGGGCAGACAATGCACACGGAACTGAACACGTTCTTCCCATTCGACCCGTACCGACTACCTCGCTCAAGCTCTTACATCCAAAGCGTATACCGAGAATGGTCATCTGTTGCTATAGACGACGAAGACGAGTCGGATTCTGACTCTAGTGAAGAGGAAGAGGAAGATGTGGAGGATGTTTCCAGCGCAACGAGCCATGAAGTTGAGAAGTTAGCCCCTCCACTTGTCGGTGCTATGCCTATCGGCACTCCTCGCTTAGAAACAGAGGATTCGACCGAAGGGTTGGGAGCTTCATTTGGTGGCATGAGTATTAGCCCTACTCGGCCAGTAGTTTCGGTATCTCTTGGGATGGCCATGTCTGTTTCCTAACTGGGTTTTCTGCAGCTATTTGTAGTATCGTCTTTTGCATTATGTCTTATGCTGGAATATCTATTGGTTCTTGTGGTGAAATGCACGGAAATTCAGATGTGAACGACCTGAAACAACTGTGATTGCGTGCAGAGGGATACATTGCGTGCAAAGCCTATCAATGAGCTGCATTGTATGCGCGATGGTCGAAGATGGGGCCAAGTGGAGGCTGCAGGGTAGTACTGTGAGCGTGACCGTGCTTCTGTCGATGTAAATGTGTCGTACCGGAGCATTACGTTCCCTGGAGAAAAGAAGGTCAGCACCATTGCAGCTGAAGACAGCATGAGAACGCACCATTTTGTCCCATCCGGAGCAGTTGGTGCTAAAACCACCAATGAGATACGAGGTTCCGAGAAACGCATGACATGAACTTACGGCGGTATGGGTCAGGGTGGGCTCTCTCCTTAAGATCCGCCTCTGCCTTCTCCAATATAGCAGCAAGAGCACGCGGGTCATGTACATCACTATTGACGTAGAACATGCACATGAGCGAATGCTAGTGATATTGCTACTCCGACGAGGGCGTTCACGTACCGGTTTCTTTCGAACTCTGCACGGATGGCGAGAGCGTTTGCCCGCCACAGGTCGCGCCTTATGGTCCAGTCGAGGTCATTTTTGAGATACCGCTTGTACAGTGACTTGACGTATGACCTGTGCGCCGCAGTGAACGGCGAGGGGAGAGCAGAAGACATGGTTGGAGATGATAGCAGAGTTGTAAAGCGTACACGGTGTAATAGCGCTCAGTCACTGGCTAGACGCTTTTCGTCCAAAAGGAGAATTTATTCTCACGGGAGTCGATATTCACATGGATCTTTCAGCGCCTATTATGCTTGGGTCTGTGTCTGTGTCTGTCTGTGCTTTCTACTTGCTCCTCTACCACCATCTCCTTCCATGAACTATCTTCGGGGTGCGGTGAGTGCTATCAGCGCCCCGTATCAGTACTACAAGGATATAAACCCGTCTACCCTCACCGGCGCCATCGACGTCATTGTAATAAGGCGACCCAAGTTAGCAGACGGCAGCACTTCAGACAACCAGCCACCTCCTGGACCAAATGAAGAGACAGAATTTGCGTGCTCTCCCTTCCACGTCAGGTTTGGTAAATGGCAAGTGCTCAGACCAGCGGACAAAAAGGTGCGCAATCACCAACACGCATCGTACCATAATTAAATGTTGGCGTTTGCTAGGTCGACGTCTTTGTCAATGGTACCCTTATCCCTTTCTCAATGAAGATTGGAGAGGCTGGTGAAGCCTTTTTTGTGTTTGAGACGGACGAGGATGTACCCGAGGACATCATGACCAGTCCTCTGCTCGAAGCTACAAAACCTGGCACGGCGAATGCTGGTGAAGAGCCCACAGACAGATTTGGAGCAAAGACCAAGGAGAACGAAAGTCAGGCAGAGAATGAAGACCCGACCTCTAACTTACAAGAGCCGGAGTTTCTTGACCTTAATGCAGATTCCTCAGAACAACCATCCATGTCTCCAACAGCGTCCCGCGAGGTAAATCAACCTCCTGTAGGTTCATCGTCGAAAGATCATCCCTCGGAGGAACTGGAGGGAAGTGTGGGCTCTTCATCCATTCTTTCTCGCACAGCGGAGATAGGCAAGGCTGCCCTTGGTTTGGCCCATGAGGTAGAGAGGAATGAGAAGGATAAACTCAAGGATAAGAGCGTGAAGGATGCGCTGAAAGAGATTCATGAGGAGAACCGCGCCTACGTTAGGGACAGCCTGCAAACTGCCAAGAGCTTCTCGCCTTCACGCTATGTTGGTGCGGAGCGCGGTGATGAAGTTTTACCTGAGATCTCTGACGAAGACGCCACAACGCCAGAGGTACACTACGGTCACGGTGCGTTCTTCATTAATGATGTATTCAGTCATTCTTATCGTTGTAAATAAGATATGGTTTTCGATATGGAGGGATACCATTCACATAATCACTTGAAGCAACGCTCAAATGACACGATCACGCAAAGCCCTCAGAGCTTATCACCAGTCTCCTCAGAGGGGGATCGTACGCCGGGCCCTTCTAGTGAGCGTTCACAATGATTCAATGCTGATTGTTTCCATAAATGTGATGAATGTAGGATCTCCAAGTCCAGAGTTAGGACCCGTTCCATTTCCCCGTGCCACCTCCGAACCGCCTCCTGAGGTCGATGAACCGCACCTATTGAAACCACCGAGTGCCCCAAGTCAATTTGGCGCGCAATCACGGCGACAATTGACTCTCACTTCGAGCGAACATCCGAGCACCTTGAAGCTTGCTTTGCCTGAAGCCGAAGAGTATTCGTGGGAGTGGGGTAATTTCCCTCAGAAGACACCAGTCTGGACTGCGTTCAACCATGGTCAGATTCCTGCGAAGGATGTGAAGGGGAAGGCGAGAATGTCCCCCGCAGACACAATCGCCTCGTCGGATTACTGGTCGCACGACACACGTCCCTGTACGTCTCATCATCGATCGTGGTCACTCGGCCGATCCAGCTTTCTAAATTGTCATATGTTCAGTGCCAGGCTCCCATACAGGCTATGGCTCCGGTGGTCTATTAACGGTAGACAAACGAGATCGAACACGTTTCCGAGTATTCATCGAAGGGCGGACAGTTGAGTTCGAGCTTAGCATAATACCTAATCTTAATTCAAACACACGGACACGAAGTCACTCTGGTAGCCTAGGTGGTAGAGATTTTGTGGAGGATATGGAGATATTTCAGAAGGGCAAAGTCGATTTTGATGCGTTTTTGCAGGACGAAGGGATCGTGAGGTCGGAGAATTTGGCGTTGTGTTGGGCAGGCGACAAGTAAGTTTCGATAATTTACAGGAGGTATTATCAATGCATTTACTGAGGATTGACGGTATAGGTACATCACTCGCAACGACGGCTCGCCTCTCATGGAAGCACTCGTCCTATGGCGAGAAGCTGCCCTCACGAAAGCACCACAGATGTCGTCGCGGCCGGTCTCCCCTGCTTTATCAGACGAACGGGAACTCAGTGGAGCGAGTGATAATGAAGCATTGTCAGGGGACGCGAAGTCGCGCGAGCCAGCACCGGACTCGCCTGTGAAGCCGTCTTCGTCGTCCTGGGTACGTTGGTGGAGCCGGAGTCGGCGGCCAGATACCAATCGACCAACGCTAAGGCCTGCCAGCTCTGCACCGTCAGATCCAGTGGGTGATGCTTGCCTTATCATACGATGGTGTAGGAGTTGAATAGTTGCTAAGGATGCGTCGAAACTGGAGGAAGAGAAGAAGGCCGAGTCTGTCACGAGCGGCTCCGTGGCGCGTCCAACGCCGCAACATGCCTCTTCAGTGGGATCGAGACCAACTATGTCGAACACGCCCGGCATAGCATCCACGACCTCATCCGCGTTGGTCACTACTCCAGAAGATGTTTCTCAAGAGAAGAGAACGCGATATGCGAAAACGTTGCGATTAACGTCTGATCAACTGGTACCTCAGTTTGGCTGAAACTTCTGGGCGTACTGTACTCACCGATCAACAATTTAGAAATCACTCAACCTGAAGTCCGGAGCGAATACCATTACCTTTTCTCTTTCGTCGACAGGGGCAACGGCATGTACTGCTCGTATATTTGTTTGGGAACACACGGACTCCGTCGTAGTGTCGGACATCGACGGTACCATCACCAAGTATGATATACCTCGTTCTCCTATTGGTGCATCGCTAACTGGAATCATAGGTCAGATGCTCTCGGCCACGTCTTCACGATGATAGGAAGAGACTGGACACACCTTGGTGTAGCCAAGCTGTACACTGATATTTGTCGCAACGGTTACAAAATCATGTACCTCACCTCACGTGCGATTGGTCAGGCGGATTCGACGAGGGATTACCTCAGAGGTATCAAACAGAACGACTACCAGCTGCCTGAGGGCCCTGTCATCATGAGCCCAGATCGTCTCATGGCTTCCTTACATCGGTGCGCCTTTCAAGCTCTTCCAATATTGTTGAGATGCTAATTACGTACGGTATAGTGAGGTCATCATGCGGAAACCAGAGGTGTTCAAGATGGCTTGTCTTCGTGATATTCAGAGGCTGTTCGGCCCATCAGCGAAGAATCCCTTCTACGCTGGCTTTGGAAACCGAATCACGGATGCGTTGTCGTATCGTAGCGTGAACGTACCAAGTTCTCGTATATTCACAATCGATTCTACGGGTGAAGTGAAGATGGAGCTGCTCGAGCTAGCCGGATACAAGTCTTCGTAGGTGGTTTCATCATGCAAATAAGTGTCGCTGCTCACCAGAGGAATATAGGTACATCCACATGACCGACCTGGTAGACCAGATGTTCCCACCTATTAATCGCAAATGGGCAGCAGAGTATACCGACTTCAACTACTGGAAGACGCCTGTACCAGATATCCAACTGCCGGACCTGTCGCCGCCTTCGCCTGCGCTCAGCGCACGTTCGGATACATCCAATCAAAGCACACTCGCTCGGCTGAGAAACTTTAGCCTGGGCGGGCGAACACTATCGACGTCCGTTAATACTCTGCCTCGAACGGCGCAGGAAGCCAACGAGCGCGCAAAGGCAGACAGACAGGAGACTCACCTGCGCCAGATGTCCTCTTTCGAAAGGTTGAGCAACGCTATCTTGGGTTCGGCACAGGCTTCCTCAAGACCAGGATCTCTCACCCCGACATCCCTCGAGTCAGACTCCGAGGACGAGGATGACGACCTGGAGAAAGGTTCTCGAAGGGCTAGACGAAGAAGTATTTCTAGTATGCCTGGATCACTGCCTGGATCCCATTCTGACGAGGAAATGGACTTTGATGATGAAGGTGAGGAGTACGACGAAGAGTATGGCTATCAGGGGGAGAATGAGGAAGAGGCAGCTGAGGATGCATTTGACGATGATTTGTTGGCCACGGAGCAAATGGCAAACGTCCCCTTCTTGTAGAACACATTTTCATGGACAACACTTGTTCCGTTATCACTCGATGCGTGCGTGATGTAGAGATTCTAGTTTACGCGTAATCGCAGATGCTGTGAGGCAATAAATTAACGGATCAGAAATAACTAGTTAGGTGGATGCCGTGCAGCTGACGGCGCCGTGACTTCTCTATATAAGAATGCTCTCAAGTTCAGCTGTTTTGTATCACAGGCTACAATGTATAATACTGGATGCAAGCGTTGACGATTGGTGATCAACACAGCGCATCTTACACCTGAAGACAATAGTTAGTCCTAACCACGTGATGGGCAATCAGAAGCCGTGAATTTATTACTAGCCTGTTGTTGACAATCTGCATGCTTCTGGCTGGTGTATACGCTCACTTGGGCTGTACTTGAAGCCGCTTGTGTGGACCTATCATCCCAGCTAGCCTGATGCATAAAGCTATCGGCGCGAGGCTTGAGCGTGCCCAAGGGAATGGGGGCCGGTGGGGCGGAGAGAATAGTACCTGCCAGTTGGCTTCGGATGTGCTTGCGTGTATTCAAAGACGAGAGGAAGGAGTTTGCATACACTGTAGTTTGTCGTGGCGGCGGTTATTTCCCCATGCTACTACATCGAGCATATATACCACTCACAACCGGGTGTTACTAGTTCTGCTGCAACAAACCACAGACCGTGAGAAGATATAACGACCTAGGAACATATAATAACCACAATCGACGACAGAATCCGTACTAATAAGACATACCGCAATGAGCTCGATAAGAGCCGCGACACTGTGAGAGGTTTATTCGTTAGGTACCTTTAGCAAAGATTCGATTATGCGAGTTACACTCACGATGTAAGAATACCTCTGCTAACCGTGTAGATGACAAGTTTCTGAACAATGCTGCGTGTCCTGTAGCAATTCTCAAGTCAGCCGTCATGTCCTTCGCCGCTAACGGAGGAGAGCTACCGTTTATAACCAGACGTTGGAAGCGCAAGGCATAAAGCCAACGATACGAAGATATCAGCTGATAGCTGAGTGGTTGCCATCGATGTAAACACTATTAAATTCTGCACAAGGTTATAATAGGTCAGTCCTGATCATACTGTAATGCTCATTCGCACCACTGACCTCAGCCGTAATGATATCAACTATGGTCGTCGCTTCGCAACTAACGTAGAATGTGAGTAACAGAACTTTCCTGCACAACAGGAAAAATGAGGATAAACACATCTTAACTGTGGTGGCTAAGATCCTGTTCAGTGTCGAATCTATCCAGGATAACATGCAGCCCACCTATTCCGAACGCTTGCCGGACACAAGTAGAAAAACGTATCTCAGAGTTTGTTTCACCTTCGACCAGGCCTGTGCTCACCAAAGTGTGCTAGTATGACGGCCACCTACATCATATGAGCTTATCGTGTATGACATGATGCCTACGCTGTACGTACTAAAAAAGCACATGCAGGCTTTTGTGTCTTGTTATCAGAACCTATTTCGACAGAGATCAGTCGTATATCCAATCTGGCAAATTAGCCAAGCACAGGAACGTACACAGACGGTAGCTGATCCGAGTGAAGTAACTATCATAACATATATCCGTTAACGATTCAGAAGTGAGGGTATAATGATCTGCTTACAAGAGAACAATGATTGCGATAGCCACCTTGAAAAGCCTGTGTTTGTAGCTCTGATACAGGATGGACATATATTGCAAACTTACATGTAGGCCAAACGCGGTCTAAGTGAGTAGGGGTCAGTCTAATAACATGTGAATAGGTAATACAATCTGTCTCACCATCGTGCTCCTATCAGAAACGAGTGAGATATTCAATACTGCCTATTATTCATGCATGGAACAACATACCAGTGTAGTTCTATCTGATCGAGTAAATCTATTCCATTGAACCCAACCTGCAGAAACATGATGAACATGAACCTAGGCAATCTCGAAACCTAAGATGAAAACGCTGCTCACAAGGTAGTGATATGTTTGGACGCATGCTGTAGGATTACATCAGAGTCCCGACAGCTATAGAGGAATTCACATGACGGCATCCTACCGAGAATGGCGTGCAGCAGGTTCAGTAATCTGTCAGCGACACCCTTCAGTATACATCAGTACTATGTGATGAATTTCACCTACGTGACTACCCATACAAGCACCTTTGTGTGCACGCTGTCTGTTGGATAGTCGTTGAAATAATTATATGTCTGCGGGATCAAGTGTTACTACGATATAACACAAAGACTCGGGCGAAACTCACTTGTAAGATGGCCATTCCGGAAAGAAATACGGAAACAAAGGCTCCGATGAGCCCTGAACCTGAAAGATGTCTTCAGTGTGAGGACGACCAACTGTTACTGAGAACACCTACGGCCTGCAATAATGATGAACTCAGGTGAAAGTGTAGGCATTGGGGGTGTCATTGGCGCAATGTAATTGCTCGGCATGTCTGAGGTGTAGGATATTGACGGATTGTGTTCTGAAAGGAGATAAATCATCTCGCTATATATATACTCTGGCGATGCCATCCACTGAGGTCGGGTTTCTAAAGTAGGCCAAAATGAGTTTTATGACCGATTTTTTTCCAGACAAGATCAGAGAATAACGACGTACTACGGGACTCAATGCAGCCGATCTCCGTACTCTGTAAGGCAGAACTGCGACCATCTCTCAGGCGCAAAATGTACCAACAGATGCTCGCGACAATGCATTGTTACGCGCACATCGGAGCACGAGAGAAGTTCCTGTAGACGGGAGATGTGATATATTGATGCGCTGTGTGGGGACAAGGCGGTGAGTATAGTAGAAGATGGACATCTCAGGCTGCGCTAGTAGTCTCAGCAAGAAAATGAATGTTGAACGGAGGACTGCACATACTGCGTCCGTCAAATAGTAAGGAGCTATTGTGCAAATTCGACGATGTCTATTCCGAAGTACGAGGCAGTAGAGGCTGGTTCACGAGCCTATAACGATGTACCTGTAAACACCATGACATTAAGATAGAAATGTTCAACATACTTACACGATCAATGGCCACGATCGGGATGTGAGATGCTACGACAACTCGAGATGTCATCGTAAGTTATTGGTAGTAGAAGTTCCGCGTACCAGTGAACTTGAACTTGTAACTCCCTCTCACAGGCCACAGTTGCTGGGTAAGTAGTAGATCATCGTACCAGAATAATTACTCGCAGGTACGTTGGGCATTCGAGTTACGACGTGATGTTCGGGAGTCGATGTAGTAGTCATAGTAACTCTGACGAAGAAGTACGGGTCCATCCTGGATTCCTGCCAGCTGGAGTCGTGGGATACCGACCGGACAATGCCGAGATGTCTACCCCAATGTTCAAGTTCTTGATTGGTTCTCGACTTCGACTCCTGAGGCCTGAGACTCAAAGTGATTTGAATTTGAGCTTGAAGTTCAACATCCGGATAGACACGAGTGCATCTCCGTAGATTCCAGGAGTACCACACCCTCGACTGCAATTCAGTTGTGTTATGATCATCATGATCGCCGCTCAAATGAGCCTGCCCGGCGCGTTGGCTGTATGCTGTAAAGTGAGGTAAGCTTTACTTAGTTTATTCCTGGGCGCGTTGTGCTTACCTTCTGATGCAGTAGAATATCGTACCTATGCAGTAGGAAGGATTGAGACAGAATCACCATGGCTTTATAAGCGCTTGGCATGCAACATACAGGCCGCAGAGAAATTCTCTTGAGGTGCTTTCTCGATCACCACAGGTTCCGAGACTTGGATTGTGGCACTACCCTCGACCCCTTCCGCCTTCACCACAAGAAAAGGCCGACATTTCTGCAACCAAGTCTCGTTGCCAATATGTCTTCTGAGTTACACCCCTCAGCATCCCTCTACACCCGTCAGGTTCTACGCCTCTACGACATCGTAGTTCTTTGTTTCTCAAACACATTTGCGTGGCGGTGCTCAACGGGGTCCATTCTCTTGCCCTTCTTCCAGCAGCACCTCGGTGTGCATAGTCACCTCGACCTAGGAGTCGGCTCTGGATACTATCCTGCCCATTCCACAGCTATTATCGCCAAAAATGGGACCAGACTGACGCTTATGGACCTCAACCCAAGCACTCTCGACGCAACCTGTTCACGTATCCGAGCAGCTGGCCTCGAGAGTGGCGTAGAGCTAGTTGCACACGACGCGTTCAATCTCGCCCCTGAGGGTATACAGAACACGCCGTTCGAGGCAGTCTCGTTGTTCTACTTATTCCACTGTCTTCCTGGCACCATTTCGGACAAGGCGCGCAAGGTTTTCGGGAATCTGACACCGCTCATGGAGTCCAATGGCACCGTTTACGGGGCAACAATACTGGGAAAGGGTGTTCAGCATAACTGGATTGGACGAGCCTTGATGAAGCTGTGGAATTCGAAGGGAGTGTTCGACAATTACGAGGATGACGTAGAGGGCTTGACCAGTGCGCTGAAGGAGCATTTCGAGGACGTGAAAGTGAGAGTGGAGGGTATGGTGGCATTGTTTGTGGGACGAGGGCCAAAAAGAGCGGGCTCTGCGTCTTCTACGATGTGAAGGTGCGTGAGTAAACTCGCGAGGAACACACGTCGTATGCTGAAATTATTTATTTTAGCGCCGAACAATTGGCGAGCAAGCATTGACTGCGACTCAACTGCGTAGAGCACACGTGTTAGCAGAGTGGGAGTCTGTTATAAGAGCAATGTAACTGCACCTGCACGTTTTGCCTGTGTTTACTGTCGCACGAACTGGCATGATTGAAAAGGCCAATCGCAATAATCAGTCAACCGTTGTTTGACATTACTAAGTGTAGCTGGTGTAGCATCGCACTCCTTTCTACTATGTTGCCTACACGCCTTCTTCAGTGGATCTGTGTGGGAACGGAACGTGAACCATACCTAAAACCCATCTGGTGCCTCCTTCGCCTCTGTTGGCTCCTCGTATCTCCGTGAGCGCGGCGCCATATGGGCGAGACAGCTTGGGCGCGCTCTACCGAGCTTAGTCATCGTAGTGTAGCCAGGCTAAGTATACAAGCGTATTCTTGTAAAGTATAGAAGGGAAGTTTGAGCAGAGCGTAAACAGTCTGGAGGAGTCTGGAGGTCGTGGCTCGGATGAAACAACCTTCGGTGTGAGCGCTCGGCATTGTCCCCGCAGAGCACTGCCCGATTAGGAAGCCAAACATCAACTACGTCTCGGGAGAACCCGAAACACTGACCGACATGCATCGCGGTCTCGACGAAATACTGCTTCATCATGTGCTTTGTCATGGATTATTATATGTGTTTTACCAAAGACAGCATGTGAGAAGCTAATATCTACTCTCCCAGGTACGATATTACTCGCGAGCTCGAGTGGTGAACGGCATACCCAGGCGATGACGATAAGCCATCACTGGTAGATATAAACTTAGATACTAATGCTTTTGTGCATACAATATTGAAAATGGTGTAGTTGTAGTACAGTTCGTGTTGGAGATAGATATGTAGATAAAATCCTTGTCGATAAAATACTTCTGTTGCCCTTCTTCATAAAACCAAGATATCAAGCAAAGATATCATGCAGTCTACAGATACTCCCATCTATATCCCCTGCCCTTTGCGTTCTGTTCATTATGATGGTCGACGGCTTCTATGCGGACGGAATGAACCGGAAGGTTGTCGATGTCATGAATCGTTCTCCTCGCCAGAAGCGACCAAAGGCAGCATGTGCCCCATCCTGAGCACCTTCGTCCGCAAATACTTGTCCAAATCCTCGCCATAGACGCTACCGCCTCCAATCATCGTCGCCCCCGCCTTCTTCGCCTCACTCAATCCACTACTCTCGATCGCCTTCTCACCAGCCGCGTCATGCTGCCTGCACTGCCAACTCCTCGGAACCATCGGCACCCTCTCAGCAACTCTGATCCCCTCTTTCTTCAACGCCTCCATCTTATCCGGATTGTTCGTCAACACCCGTACACCCTCGCCCGCCTCTTCACACCCCAACCCCAGGTCCCTCAGAATAGCCGCGGCGACCTCGTACCCCCTCTCGTCCGCTTTATGCCCGAGCATCAAGTTCGCAGTGACTGTGTCGTGGCCCATGTCTTGCAAATTGTACGCGCGAATCTTGCTCAGCAAGCCTATCCCACGGCCCTCCTGGCGCAGGTATATAACGGCGCCCCGTCCCGGGATGGTGGTGGGAGCCAAATCAGGTGCCAAGGCGGGGAGAGTGATAGGTTGGGAAATTTGGCGTATGGCTTCGTCAAGTTGTTCGCCACAGTCGCACCGCATGGAGCCGATGGTCTCGCCGGTGAAACATTCGGAATGAAGACGGATGAGCGGGGAGGGGATATTGTCTGTGGTAATTTGTTGTGTGGTGTGATTTTGGGAGTTGGAAAGGGAAGACGTCGAAGGAGAGGAGGGGTTCTGGGAGGTGGAGGAGAGTCGTCCGACGTATGCACCCCGGGTTATGCGATCCATCTCGGTCTCGTTCTCATCCCATACTGCATCCAACGACCGACTGCGTATTGCAGGTGCGTGAGTCGGCGAGTCTGCTTCAAACTGAGCGGGGTCTACGACAATAGCCAAGTGCTCCTTGTTATCACGGTTATTGTGATAGAGATGTAAGAAAACTGGTCCGTGGGGTGTCGGTACCCGAGTTCGTGCCATACATCTCACCTGCACATCAGGCGAGGGAGGAAGTAGTGGTGGTGAGCTCGTGGGCGTGGAAGATGACGCTGACGAGGTGTTCTCAGATGGAGTGGGAAGGGAATTGGATGCAGCCTGTTCATTAAAGTATGACTGAGATCCCGAACTTCCGAAATGCATTGGGGCAGGGGCTCTCGTACCTTCTCATGTGCTACTTGGGTGCCCTGCTTTCTAAGTCTCTGGCTGCGTGGCTCTTGTCTGCTCACGTATTTCAGCCGTGGTCTTCGCTGAGGGTCGACTGTCTTCGAGTTCTCTGGCTGCCATTTCGTCCAATCGTACGCACCTTCCGCCTGCGGATCACCGACGGCGGGGAAGAAGTCATGAGCGTAGTGGTTACGAGTCACTTGCGGACCTGCGGAATAGACAGCCGCAAGCATGAGCGGGTCTAGTTCAGCGTCCCTCCTTTTAATCCCATGCTTTGCTACGGGTAGTTCAGGAGAGGTGAGGAAGTCGAGTAGTGCGAGGTCCGACATGCCGGCGCTGAGGATGTCGGCGTCGTGGGGCAAGGGCATGGCGGTGCGCAGAGTGTCTTGGACAGCGACGGTGAAAGAGTGGGGGCTGCGTGCGGGCGTGTGGTAGACGGGGGTGGGTGGACGGGGTATATGTAGATGTTTTTCACAGTGGTCGGTCACGCAATTACCGAGGGGACATAAGATTAGGCGCTCCGCGTAGCCCCTGCTTACCTGATGATCTCTTCTGATCAAGCGAGTGCCTTCTCACCGTTTCTCTCCAAGATGACCGACAGTAATCACCCTTCAAATCGCCTTGACTGCTGCTTACCAAGGTACTCAAACACGGCTCACTGTTGCTCACTGTGCGAATAAAATGTTCAAAAGATTGGAATATTCAGTGTCGTTTTCAAGGCGGTCCACTCCTGTCGGATCGAACTTCTTCAAGATCGGTGGGTCAGGTGATCCAGCCAATCAGCGCTTTATCTGAATACTTCAGTCCGAAAGACACTCCGTTTACATTCCAGCCACTGGTCGGCGACAAGTACTGTGGCTGAAACCGAGTCTGTCCGGTGAAAACCTTCGTCGACAGATTGTTCGCTTGGACCGGAGTTGTTGTATGCACGCAAGTCCACATGAGCATTGGCTGGAAGGATTGGATGGTCGTAAAGATCACTCGCTTGTACACTGAATTGGTGCCTGGTGTAGTCAACGAGGATACGAGTTATTATAGTGAACGAGTGCCTGGAGCATATGCATCGAAGAATCGCCAGGATAATCACTATACGATTATTAGAAAGTCATCAGGGGCCAATGACTGCGATCGTGTCGAACAACATGGAATTCAAATACACCAAGGATGTAAGTCGCCTACTACAGCGCTACAGTGTCTGAGACATACAGTAGTGATTCCCTTCAGAGTTTAGTTCTTGTGAGCAGCGATGACGGACATGCATGTTGAGAGCAAGAGGTGTAAGCACATGCGCAGTCCAGGTGAGCATTTCGAGCGCCAAGTTGCAATTGGCTCTTGCCAGCATTCCATCACTCCTTCCCCTCCACGTCCAGCAGCCCGCCCGCTCGCCCCCTTCCACGAACATGCTCGACCCTCTCAGCTCAACCTTTGGCGAGGAGCCGCCGCCGCCGTGGCCCACAACACCACGCACGCCTAATACACCCATCCCTAACATGCCCCGTCCATCTACACCGCGAGCAACATCGCGTCCTCAGACTCCAGACAAGACAAACTCTAACTTGGCCACGAACGCCGGAGGCCTGTATGGCAAGCACCCGCAAATTTATGGACAGCCTGAGCCTGGCTTGGTTTCTCCGAGTGTCACTACGGGCTCCAATGGAGCAAGATACGAGAAGGGAGAGCCATATCTGAGAGTGAGGATTACGGGCCTGGATAGGAATAGGAGAGACGTGCTTGTCAAGTTTGATGCTCAGGTGCATACTGGAGTGCTTTGTATCTCACCGCTTTCGTTCGCTCACATATCACTTTGGGTGGCTATGCCAGACCAACTTGTCAAACTTCACAGGTACCACATACCGCAATGTCTCCCGTTCCTACTACGAGTTCCAACAATTCTACGATGCCATCATTCACAGTACACCCCAGACCATCATTCCCGCCCTGCCCCTCGCGCAAACATCCGCACCTACCGATGAGGAAGATGACAGGCTCGTCAAGATCATGCTCCAACGGTGGTTGACTCGAGTTTGTGAAGATCCCATTTTGATTACGGAGGAAGAAGTCAGGTCGTTTATTGAGAGTGACTTTGGATACCAGCCGACGCCCGTTACGAGGAAGAAGACATCATCCGGGTTCAGTCTCATAAGAAGGAGTGTACCGGACGAGGATGAGGAGTTACTGCAGGCCAGATTCGAGTTGACGAAGCTCGAGACTCAATTCTTTGAAGCTGCAAAGGCAATTGACAAGCTCTCCAAAGTCAGGAAAAGTGAGTGCTATACGCGGCGTCGTGATGTCGATATTCATGCCGTGATAAAGCACTTGGCGGTGTACGCGCCGAAGTAGGCAATAAGCTCGTGAATGTGGCTACAACGGAAGCGCATCCTCCATTGGGGAACGCAATGCGCAAACTCGGGCGCGCCTACCACAGTCTCGCCGATCTTGACGAAGCTCAGGCGATCAGCGAATGCGTGATCATCGGTGACACTCTGGGTTATCAAGGCTTGAATGCGAGATCCGCGAAAGAGACGTTGGCGCAGAGGACTGCTGTACTGGAGGAGTATCAGGCTGCTGCGAAGACCACGATCTCGAAGAAGAGGAATATTGAGCGATTGAAGGCGAGCAGGAACATTGGGAAGGAGAAGGTTGATGAGGCGCTGGAAGATTTGAACGAGGTGGGCACTATCCACATCTTCTTTCATTTTACTATATCTCACCGTTACCAAATGTAAGGCGGATCGCTATGAGCAAATCCTCGCCCGTCGTGCGGAGGGTATCTCCCAGAATCTCCACCGAGCTCTGGCACGTCACAAGCGTCTTGTCACGGACGACGTGACTGCAGCATTAATAGAGCACGTCCGCTCCTCGATCATGTATGAGCGACAGCACCTTCGCGAAATTGAGAGCCTACGAACGGACGTCGAGAATGCAGATAAGAAACACCTCCCTGCGAAACCAGCTGTTCCTCGTCCGTCATACGTACCACCACTCGAGGATTTCAGCAAACCGCCTATCCCGAGACCAGCATCGAGCAACGCATCGTCGAGACGACCATCGGTCCCTCCCGCTGTCTCTGCATCTGCTTCCTTCAGCTCTCCTGGCGCACCTCAGGGTCAACCACCCCTTCCGCCCTCCGTTCTCTCGCCCACACCGTCAGCAAGTAGCTTTAATGGACCCCTACCCCCTCAATCACCCGGTGCAGGACCATCTTCGCCCATACCATCCTCGACTTCGACTGCATCAGGACCTCTCGGCCAGGACGGTCCACCACTCGGTGGCCGATTTGTGGACGGCACAAAGTCAATGTTCGTCAAGCACGCCCCGTCACCTCTAGTACCGGGTGGATCTGGTTCGCATCCGTCGTCGCCCCTTACGCCTAGCAAGTCTGGTGCCGGGTTCCAACCGTACTCTCCCAATCAGTCGCAGTTGCAGTCACCTAGATCGAGCGGGTTTAACACACCGAATACACCGTCGAACCCTCATCCGCTGGCACATTCGGTCGCAGCTATCGGTTCTGGTAGTGGCAGTGGTGGAGCAGTAGATCCGTTGAGCGCAGGACCGTCTACGCCGCTCAGTGCGAACTCTGCGTACGGCGTGAACGGGCAATCTGCAGGTGGGAGCGGCCAGTTGGATCCGCTGGGGATGGCGAGGCCGGGAGCGTTTATGAGCGCGTCTGTAAGGGTACAACCAACGAGACCGAGGTTAGACGCGAGGGAGGCGGCGAGTAAGTTGGCGAATATGTTTTAAGCTGGAAAGATGTAAGGAGTGGAGGGGAGCTTGGGGGTTTTGTATGGGTAATGAACTTTCAGAACCATAACGGGAGGATAAATGAATTGATTTTTCCTGGTGCTTTGGATGACGGTCTTCGGTGCTGGAGGTCAACTTCTCAAAGTGGTGTATATGAGCACTATAACGGTCAGGCACACGTCCAATTCGTGTCGTAAGAAGTGCTGATCTTTTGTTGTTATATTTGAGAACCCACTGAGTTCTCTGTACAAACTAAGCTTGAACGAGAAGTACTCCACCATCGTAAGAATCATTTCTCGATCCAACAAGATGGAATCTCTCCTGCCGACCGTACACAAACTCCCACCCTCGCTCGTCATTCACCCAATGAGCGTTCTCCTCGACTCTGAATCTGAGAGTTTCGTTGCGCTCCGGGACAAAATGGTAAGCGTACAGCTCGATGCTGTAGTACGTGTTCGGCAGGATGGGCAGTTCACCTAGTATGGGGACATGTTCTGGGAGGTTGGTGAAGCCTTGTTTTCCAAAGCGCCATACCAGTTAGTCTCAGGCAACTATGCAGAAGGACGCCATGATACGAGTATCTCACTCACCCATCACAGCACCCGCAGAATGCCCCCAATCGCCGATTGGGTGCGAATACACCTGTCCCTCGATTGCTTCCGCCTTCATATCGTACAAACACTCCTGAAGAACCTCATTGCCAGTCTTCCCGGCCTTGATGCGCCGCAACACAATATCCTGCATCCGATTCGCCTTTCTCAATCCTTCCTTCAGCCCTTCAGGCGCGTCTGTCTCTCCTGGACGAAGGACATACGCCATGTGCTGAACGTCAGTGTTCAGGCCCATCGCTGTGATGCCAAAGTCGACATGAAGGAGGTCACCAGGCTTGATGATATCTTTCGTCCCGCTCCAGCCTGGGAAGGACTCGGGTATGATAACGGACACGCGGGGGTGATTCCAGGTTGTGACGTTCAAGGTGAGCATTTTCTCTCTGTACCACCATTCGACATCCTGAGCATTGCAAATTTCAGACTCACAAATCTTCCTTAGTTCATGCACTGCGATTGGATACTCACCTCCGTAGTGGTCGCTCCGACGTCGATGACTTTCTCACTGAACGCCTCCTCGATCAGTGCCCACGTCGTCTCCTGTAGCTCCCGGTAATACTCTAGCATCCCGTTGACCCTGCCTGCGACGTACTCCACTCCTATCATTGGATCGCTGGTGAATCGCTTTGTCCATTTACTCCCGAGATATTTCTTCATCTCCTCAAGCTCGCCAACATGCAGGCCTCCTCCAAACGAGATATCCTTGTCAGTATTCACGGCGATGTATGCAGGGTCCAATGCCTCAAGAGCGTTCGAGAGCTCATTCCAGGGTCCCGGGCCGTTGTCTACCCATCTTAAGGGGTTCGGTGGATGGTCCGTGGAAGAGGTATTCGCGTGAAAGAGGAGGATCGTTCGTCGGTGTGGGGCATACTCAGTTGCGGACTTGACAGACCACCAGATCGTGTCTTCTGCGTATTCGCGTTGGCTGATCTAGATACCTGCGGTATATCGCAATGTGAAAGTGACGTTGGTTGCATGAAGCTCTCACCAACCAGGCATCTACGCCATATTTTTGTAGCAAAGCCGGTATGCGATCAACACGCTCATCTCTCCATCGGTCAAGGATGGTTGCTTGGGCTCGTAGGGATGGTAAGGCGCGGTACGCCGCTGGGTCATCTGGATGCAGCTGTCCCTCCGCATACGATATTTTTGCAAGGCATAGCCATACTGTGAGCGTGACTATGGTGGCGGTGTATCGTAAGGTAGGCATGGGAAAGTTCATATCATGTGGCCCCGAGTCTTATGTGGTGCTGTGAATACTTATCTAATCTCAATTATCGCATGGAATGTTGCGTAGTGGCAGGCTAACTTGAATTACGTTTGATTCTGTGTGTTTAGGACAACTCGTATGGCTTTAAGCTACACGAGTGCGTTTATAAAGCATTAATAGTACTATATCAATGGAACTTAAAGCTTTACATAGCTGAAGATTGATTGCCACTTGAAGCTTGAGCCATTGAGCGGTGAATCTAATCTTATCAGTGGGCTCAGATCTCAGATCTTCGGCATGATCGGCCGGTGAGTTCCGTTTGTGCCGCAGTAGAATTCGAAGATGCTACAAAATCGAGTGGCAACTTTTGCTATCGACAGCCACGATTCATGAATTCAAGTGCATGTCTATCAGCTATATCCTACCTCTCCACACCATCCAGCCACCTTTCTACATGGCTTATCGAAGCGGCCACGTGTCAAAGTACATGAGTCAGTGATGCCAAAGTGATGCGTAACACCATCCTGCCAAGGCTTGTGCCGAAGGCTGACGTTCTCCTTCGAAGGCAATTATACACTGACTACTGCCATCTCCGCTATCACGGGAATAAACTTAGGCTAGTTAACATCGGTAATCGGCGCCGTACGGTAGCCAAAAGGTGCCTATGGAAAGGTCAAGTACTACACATAGGTCTGCCGCAACGACTACGTGCGAAGCGGCTTCGTCACAGGGGCACCCACATGGCTCCATACCATACGGCTGCACATATAAAAGGACACTCTCCTGGACTCTGGACTGGCTACGACTCGTAACACATCTCACACTACATCGCGCTCACTTCTAAAACCGTAAACGCATAATGCCGACTTGGGGATTCTTCGACTTTGTGTGGGACCAGTACACCAAGATCCCACCCGTGCTCACGGCTGACTTGAAGGGAAAGTCTGTTATCGTCACTGGAGCCAACACTGGTATTGGCTTGGAGGCTGCCAAACATTTCGCTCGCATGGGACCTGCTCGGCTCATCATTGCTTGCAGAAGCGAGTCGAAGGGGAAAGCAGCAGCAGAGCGTGAGTGTTCGCATATTCTTACGTGGAGATTTCGTCTCAAGGTTGGTTTGTACGTAGAGATTGCCAAGGAGACGAGTTACAATGCAGAGCTTCAACTACTTGATTTGGGTAGTTTTGAGTCTGTAGTGGCTTTCGCGAAACGATTGGAAGGCGAGCCGATTGATATCCTGGTCGCAAATGCCGCGGTGGCCGTAGGGCAGTATTCCCTCACAAAGGATGGCTGGGAGGAAACGTATGTTCATTCATGATTAACGTCCACGTCCCACATTAACAGTTTTGACGTCCCAGCATACAAGTCAATCACTTGTCGACGGCTCTCTTATCATTCCTCCTTGTCCCAAACTTGATCAAGGCATCGGAACTGCGCTCTTCTCCATCCAGATTGGTGGTAGTGACGAGTGAAGTTCATCACGGCGCCCCAATTGACGATGAGACTTTGAAGAAAGAGGTCCTGAAGACGCTGAGCAGCGCGGAGTATTGCACGCCGGAAAGGATGGTGTCTCGCTACCCGCTCTCAAAACGTCAGTCATGCCTTTTTTCGGCTTTCTTGCAACGAGCTAACCAATGTCCATCTTCCAGTTCTCAACGTTTTCTTCACCCGGGCCTTTGCAACCCACATTTCACCAGCCTATGCATCTTCCCTCATACCTGACTCTGTAAATCCGGGGCTCTGCGTTTCTGAACTCGCCCGTAACGCACCCACGGCGTTCAAGGTTCGAATCAAGATTATGCACGCCCTCCTCGGTCGTACGGCGGAACAAGGAGCTCGTCAGCTTGTATATGCTGCCCTTGGACCCGACGGGAAGGATGGTCCTCATGTCAAGCAGACGATGAGCGGCGCGTACGTCTCGATTGCTCAGATCCGGCAGCCGAGTGATTTCGTCACTAGTAAGACGGGATGGGAGGCGCAGGAGAAGATCTGGGTAAGCTGTGCTGTTCAGATGAGTCAAGCCTGCATCGCTAACGGTTGTTTTATTCCGTAGAATGAAACAATCGAGATCTTGTCGAACGTAGAACCCTCCGTGCGCACTATAGTGGGTCAATACTTTACAAATTAGGACCCAAGTGTGCATGTATGGCTATATGGGTAACAGCCACTCATCGAAGGTGCCTTCTTACTCCCTCGGCGGTGACGGTGATAGTTTATTATAGACCATCGTGTTATTAATGGAACATCGACCGGCCAGCAAACTTGCGAGTACTGCCGAGGTTTCAATGTGCCCTCTGCACACATTGTGGGAGAACCCGACTGTTAGCAAAGTTATCGAGCGAGATTTACTGTGCTCAATCAGGAACTTGAAATTCCAGAGTCTTCTAAGCTTACGGCTGATTTGAAGAACTTGCGACCGGCTGCTCAGGAAGCACTTTCGTATTATTGAATGCTCGCCCATTTTGAGTAAAAATCTTTGCCGGAGACTGACGTCGCCTGTTCCCTATCACTATAGGCTGGTTTACAACCGAGGACCACACGACATTACTCTGTACAATTCCCCAGTAATGATGGCAATTTCGCGGACATGAATAGTTTGAAGAAGCTGCTTAGATGTAGGCTATTACTTAACTCAGCGAGCGGGTCACTGTAGACTCGGAGCTGCCGCAGGGGCTACGTACTATGCGGCTTTGTCATGTCGTGACGGCAGCCGTGTTGCTTGGATAAAATGCGAGTGTTTCTTCAATGCTGGTTCACAACATCGACCAACTCAAAGCGCTCCTCATTTTACTGCCAGTTTCTTTCTTTCTTGTGTCGTAAAACATCATGCCAACATGGAGGTTCTCGAACTTCGTGTGGGATCAGTACACCAAGATGCCACCGGTACTCACTGCCGACCTTACAAAAAAGACCGTCCTTGTCACTGGTGCCAATGCAGGTATCGGTATTGAGGCTGCAAAACATTTCGCTCGTATGGGGCCTGCCAGGCTGATCATTGCCTGCAGGAGCGAGGCGAAAGGGAAAGCTGCAACGGAACGTGAGTAGTCACGGCCTGCACTGGTTTGTCTCGAGTTTGACCTTCACTGAAAATTTGTGGTCAGAAATTGCTAAAGAGACGAGCTATAATGCAGAGCTAGAATTGGTCGACCTCGATAACTTTGCTTCCGTAGTTGCTTTAGCCAAGCGATTACATGGACAGCCGATAGATATCCTTGTGGCGAATGCTGCCGTGGCCAGGACCGAATATATCGCCACCAAGGATGGGTGGGAGCAGATGTACGTTCCACTGCTGAACCATATGCAAATTGATTAGTTCATGAGACTTACAGGATACAAGTAAACCACCTTTCTACCGCTCTGTTGTCCATTTTGCTCGTGCCGAATCTAGTCAAAGCATCCGAGCTCCATGCCTCATGCTCTAGGCTGGTGGTAGTGGCCAGTGAAGTCCATCATTTGGTACCTCTCGACGATGTCATCCTGGAGACCAATATTCTCGCGACGTTGGGTAGTCAGGAGTATTGCACGGAAGCAACGATGAAGCTTCGTTACTCGCTTACCAAGTGTCAGTGTCCCCTTTGACTGCTTATCCCAACAAGCGTTGGACCCAGACTGATGGATTCTATTATGGTCATATTTGCAGTGCTCAATTTGCTATTTGTCCGCGCATTCGCTAGCCACCTTGCACCAGCATATGCCCCTTATTTAATTCCTAGCGCCGCAAATCCGGGATCCTGTGTCTCGGACCTCATGCGCAATGCTCCCGCCGCCTTCAGAGCTCGAATGCGGATTTTGCAAGCAATATTCTCACGTACCGCGGAGCAAGGCGCCCGTCAACTGGTGTATGCTTCCCTGGGACCCGACGGGGAGGATGGTCCACATGTGGAGCAGACGATGAGTGGGGCGTTCATAACGCTTTCGCAGAGCAGACAGCCCAGCGACTTTGTCACAAGCAAGGCCGGATGGAAGGCGCAAGAGAAGATCTGGGTGAGGAATCACTATCCAATGAATTATATCGCATGATTATCGGCTAACCTTGCCCCCTAGCGCGAAACAATCGATATTCTGTCGGATGTTGAGCCCTCTGTGCGTACGATTGCAGGACAATACTTTAAGGAGTAGACTCCTTATGACTTCTTATGGGCATAATTATTTGCAGTACAGAAGATCTACCCGTGTTCGTTGTGTCGTGATTAAGCTTAGGCTTTGGTCGCACCCCGGGTACTTCGAGTCCGCTAAATCTTGCACATACTAAGATACAGAGTATTCAATATTTTCTCCTACATTTCTTCTGTTCACAGCAAAGTCTTCAGAATTTCGACAACCTTATCGCCTACTTCCTTAGTCTTGTGCTGTCCACCTAGATCTGCCGTACGGAATCCGGCGCCACCCTGCTCAGTATCATCGAGAACCTTGCGTACAGCGTCTTCAATCGCCTTGGCGGGTTTTTCGAGTCCCAAGGAGTATCGAAGGAGCATGGCTGCGCTGAGAATCGTACCGACGGGGTTGGCGATGCCTTGGCCAGCGATGTCGGGTGCTGAGCCGTGAATAGGCTCATAAAGGCCGGGCGTGGCTTTAAAGTCGGCAGACCGGTAGTCAGCAACTGAAGGCGCACCGGCAAGAGAGGCGGAAGGGAGGAGACCGAGCGATCCTGGGATAACGCTTGATTCATCTGAGAGACTAAAGATAGAACATCAAGTAGTTAGTTTAGTTAGGTGGGAAAGATCACACTTACATGTCACCAAAGAGATTCTCTGTGAGGATGACTCCATTCAGTTTTTTAGGGTTTGAGACGATGAGCATGGAGGCTGAGTCAACAAGATGATGATCCAGCTTCAGCTGTGGGAACTCGTTCTGTAACGTCTCCGTGGCCACCTTTCTCCACAACCTCGAGCTCGCTAGGACGTTCGCCTTATCAATGGAATGAATGGGCAGTGGTGGGTTGGCGGCTAGAGCGACTTGAGCAGCCACTCTCGTAATCCTTTGCACTTCAGGAACGGAATAGATCATCGTATCCCAAGCTGCGTCTTCTTGAGGGCTAGCACCCAATTCTTTGCGTTCACCAAAGTACGCTCCTCCGATCAGTTCACGAATGACGATCATATCAACACCCTGGGCAATGTGTGGCTTCAAGGGTGAGTAGTTTAGGAGACTGTCGGAAGCGAAGTTGGCAGGACGGATGTTGGCGTAGAGGCCGAGTGCTTTCCGAAGGGCGAGAAGACCTTGTTCAGGTCGAACCTTGCTGTTGACGCCCCATTTTGGTCCTCCAATTGCGCCTGAGTGGGTAATGTCACACAGACCGAGGAAATATTCGTAACAGTGGTCAATATCATGGGTTTGTGTTGTGATGAAGTGCAGGACACTTACCCATCAAGATGGCATCCGCAGACTTGCACGCCTCGAGAGTTGCCTCTGTGAGAGGTTCTCCGTACTTGTCAATCGCCCCGCCTCCGAAATCGTGCGTCTCAAGCTTGAGGTCAACGTCGGGTAGCGCGGCGGAGGCCACTTCGAGGACCCGGGTGGCTTCCGCGACGACTTCAGGACCTACATCGTCACTGGTTCATGAGTATACGACGCCAATTATTTGAGACAAATCAGTTCATACCGATTCCATCTCCTGGAAGTATCACGATGCGAAATCTAAGAAGATGAACACTTTAATTAGCAGCCTTCCTGCCTTTGTTATGAAATGCGGCGCCTTACGTTTTGGTGGTCATCTACAAACAGTCGTGACGTTTGTAAGTACGTGAATCAGAGGAGAATGGGGAACTTACTGTGAGGTGGTGGTTGTTGGGGAAGAGTCTCTACAGCCTGACTCACACCCTCGAACTAGTCCCGCTAAAACTCAAAGTTAGGAGGTGAAGTCGCCACCGGCTTTTGCCTGCCGATAAGATGATCGCTGCAGACGTCCTCGATCTGATCTTGATCTGCAGGCAAATATAGATGAACATGTTATATGGCCATGGATGTTTGGATGTGTACGTATCTGTCTACAGTAAGTTTATATTTTTACACTTGTTCATGGGCGGTGATGTTGATGATATACACAACTCCAAAATCTACTGGTGGAGATTCAGAGATGAGACTACAACGGCAAATCAGGTTGTTATTGGCACGCTGTACCACCTGGCAAAGTAAAGTTGAGGAGAACCAGTCGAGAAGAAAAGGGGTCACAAGTATCAAACATGCCAATTCACAGTCCCAGGACTGCGTGAACCCGAGCAGGCAAGAAAGGAAAAGTCGCAAGACCAGTCTAACGAGTAAGGAGCGAAAGAAGTAATGAATGTGAAAAGAGAAGCAAATCCCAACAAAGCTAGTGAGAAACGGCCAAGAATGTGTGGCCGTGTCAGAGTCGATATCAGTTAAATAACCTGGACAGAGCAGTATCAGAGCAATGAGCAAGAGGACGGACAATGAAAATCCGAAAAAGCCTAGAGATTGAGCGATGAGGTGAATGGGACGATAGCTCAGTCACAAGAAGCTTTCTTCGCATGTTTCCAGGCCACAAGATCTCAAAGGTTAGTTCTAAGGAAACAGGATGCATCAGCCGTTATGACAACTGCTGCGGAGGTCAGACAACAACGTACTGTAGTTCTCCGACAACGTTCCCGACAGGGTCATACAAACACACGTGATACGTCGCGGGTTGGTCAAAGATGTGATCACAGAGTGCGACACCACACCCGAGACGTGTCGTCGCTTTCCACACAACCTGCGACCAATGTGTGAATTCGTCTTTACCACTCGCTGCGGAGGTAAATGGGGCATGTCAGCGTGCATGCACGGCCACTTTGACTGGTAGTCACTTACGCCCGTCGCTAATGAATTGTGCTACCGCAGCTTCCGCGGAGAATATGCCGGTTCCAGCAACGAGATTCTCGCCGAACGGACCAAGAGCACCGTCGGAATGCTGGAAACGGCATTGCGAGGCATACGACTTGGCTAAATCAGCCAACGCGCCATCCCATGACAAAGGTCGACTGCCGGCAAGGAAACGAGCCTTGTTGTGACCATCGACGTATGCTGCGATCTCCGCTGGACCTGTCGTAGGACTAGGAAAAGGTACTCGAGAGGAAGAGGGGGTACCTGAAGACGCAGTCGCGGATGCAGACGTGAGAGAGGAAGCAGACACAGAAGCCGATGATGGGACAGATGTAGATGCAGACACGGGTGCAGTGGTAGAGATGGAGGTAGTGAGCCCGGAAGATGCAGAGGTTGCGACGGAAGTCAAAGGTGCAGACAGCGACGATGCGCTTGGAACCGGTACTGAGATAGAAGAACTGACTGGCACGGAAGGCTGGGCAGCAGAGAAGGAAGCCGAGGCATCAGATAATACAGATGATCCACTGCTTGAGGAAGACGATGCTAAGTTCGATGAACTCTGCGATGCAGATGTCTCAATCGGTGCCGTCTGTGGAAGGGATGTTTTCGTTGCTGATGATAACGAGGGAAGCAATGGCGAGCTTGCTGGCGGAGACGAAGCTGTCTCAGATGTGGTGGGTGAACTGGACGCTGCTGAAGGAATGGAAGCTGTTGACTGAGAGACAGGGGAGCTCAGACTTGGTACAGGGGCTGAAGATGAGGGCTGTGTGACAGAGGAGGGGGTAGAAGTAACGGACGGCAAAGATAGGACTGCGTGTGCGCTCGACGAAGGCACTGGAGGTGCCGACGTGGGTATGAGCGAGCGGGAGGATGTTTCAGAAGAGACGGTAGGCGAGCCCTGTTGAGACGACGGCGAGATATCCAAGGACAAGGAATGGTTGAAAGACGAGCTGCTGTAAACTGAAGTGACAGTTTGCAGAGAGTCAGAAATGCTGGAGGGCAGACCAAGAGCATCGCTTGCGTCTGTGCCGGCGTCGCGCACATTAAGCAAGAGTGAGCTCTTCTGAGAACGACCTATGGGGAGGGAGTACAAATTAACATACGATGTTAGTAAAAAGCTACGCACGACAACGTACGGCTAACAGGTCTTGGAACAGCAACTCCCACTGCAACTAGGAGGCAGAGAACGAGCGAAACGAAGTTGAAAAGCATCATCTGGTTGGCCGGTAGCACTCACAACGAAAGGAAAGGAAAAGCTGGGCTGAAAGAAAGTGGGCTTGTGTCGAAGGAGATAAGGCCGCCGTGGGCTCTTGGAGGAGTGAGAGAAGGAGAAGGAGATGACTTGGAGGATTTCATCATATCAATGACCGGGCTACGACTGCCAGTGATCCTTGTCCTTGAAGAGCCTTGGAGTTGCAGCGCTGAGCGATCGTCAAGTGCCGGACAAATCCAGATCATCAAGCAGTAAGAGCCAAATATTCAACAACATGATTAAGCGCTCTTGACTTGCTCTTGACCACTTTTCGAGTCCGAGTCCTAGCGCTGCTATCAGTCACTGGTAAGCTACATGTCGCCTCCATAAATACGAGGTATGCTTGTTCGCGAGCCCACCTCTACCGACCGCCGCTGCGTTCATCCTGTATAGCTTGCATGCCCGGCTCTTAACAGGACACTGCAATATCTGGCAAGGCTAAGACCAGTAACGTCCGGTATGTCTTCATGATCCGTTGCGCAACTTGTGTGTCCAATTACTGAATATTCCTACCGGTATCTAGAATATTCATCTACACTATAATGTACACCCGCAGAAGGACCAGAGTCCACTATATGACATACCTTATCGCGCGGCAATGGTTATAAACTGCAAGATTGAGCGACCGAACTAACATCGTCTTTTCTATGCGTGGACAATGATTGTTGTAAGTCTCAATGGTACGTTACTGGCTGAGATTCCTACATGAACAAGGACTCGTCGTATTCCTTATCTCGAGTCATACTCTGGAAATGTACCAAACAACCCTATATCTGTTACAGGCGTGCTACAATGCAGGAGAGGGAATACCTTGAGGCCCTGCGAAGCGATGACACGTGTCACCGCGCAGTAACAGCCTGTCTCGTTTCTGATGCGGTCGCCTCATCTCAGGATCCGCCGTTCCGATTGAACATGAAGAATTCCCCTGTGCGAGCTGTGCAGCTTGGCAGAGATGCTTGAGAAGGAATTGGACGTGCTCTTAGGTGAGTCACATACCCATATCCGGTCCCAGTGTCCTTTAAAGAAGCCCTTCGACAATACGCATCTCATCGTGTACTCGGATTCTCCTGATTGATTAGATACTGCGTGACGCGAATCGAATAGCGAACATGCCACGCGCGTCTGTCGGAAGTATTCTCGCTATCATAATAAAGGCAACCCTCAGTGGCCCATTCTTTTCGTCCCAACCTTCCACCTGATACTCTCTGTCTCATATTTGTCGCGGTCGTTGATCCAACGATTAGCTATCATATCTACCACAATGAAAAGTAGGTTATGCTAGTTGTGTTGACCACAGATGAATTGCTTATTGTTTTCTCCAACTCTCAGATAAGGGTCGCAAAGGCAAGCGTCGCTCGACAGCCAAGGATCGTAAAGCCAAACGGGTTGAGCTCGCAGGAGGTGAGCACAATATCCGCTATCAAACGGTTAAGAGACGGTGATGCGACGTCTGTGAAACGTCTGTCACAGCTAAGAACGTTGAATCCGTCGACTCCGATTCTTCCGGTTCCCTTGAATATGTGGATCCGCCTGGTCCAAGCTCAATCGCCCCAAATGCCTCTTCTGCAGATGAGGGCAGGGTTGCTTCTCCCATGGACGTTGACGAGACAGCGCAGCGCGGTCTCGGTGACGATGCTGCTATGGGTGAAAAATCACTGCCTTCGGTGACAATCCCTCAGGAACATATGCAGCCTCCACCGGACAACAGTAACAACATAACATCCTCCGGCTCCATCTCCGATGACCCGGTAGATTTGGTCAACATCATCCCGGGCATGTACCGTATCTTGGATCTCGTTAGTGAACAAGGCAGTGGGGGTCTAGGTGATCTCTATACGTGTATTGCCTGTCAACTGTAGCTAACATGCAAATAGTCGATAAGATTGTCATTTCACAGGACTCTTTCGGTCGCTTCGTCAATGATGTGAGGCCAGGCGCTTATGCGTCTATGACTCATGTCAATTTCGATGCGCTTGACAGTATGGATATCCGTCCAATAGGGCTATACGGCAGCAAGTCCGAAATCGTACGCTACCTTCATGACCTCGCCTTCGTCGACGATGCTACGTATGTAGTTCAACTTCATCGTTTTGCGTATATTGATCGGAGAGCGCAAAATGCTTGGCAGCTCTCAACTACTTCTTACGAGCAAGGACGAGGTCACCGATGCTGCGCAAAAAGTCCTTCGATCGGGCTTGTATCTCATTCGCACCACGGGCTCTGACCTGGTTTACGTGCTCTACTGGCCTCAGGATACAACTTGGAACGACAGCGCGATCACTTCTGTTGCTCGTAATCGAGAAACTTTCATGCGGCACGTCACAAATATTCTCTGCGATGCTACTGCCATCAATTGACCTCCATTATCAGGTACCTGACGAAGATCGCGGACCAGATCATTGTCCTCGTCTCCGAAGAGCATGCGAATGGTATTGTTTGGGATGAAGGTCCTTCAGCCGAAAGTACCAAGAAGTCCAGTAAGTCTGGCAGGTTGTTCACGTTCCAGGTGAATAAGACTCGCGAGCAACAAGAGAACGTCACTGTTTCTCCGGGATTTATGGTCAGTGTTGCGACGTCTGAGAGTATTGATACTCTGCAATTTATATCATGTTGAATAGATCCAGAACCCGAGCATCAAAGTGCCCAGTCCTCCGGACGACTGCTCCGTGGACCCTCAGCAATTTGCACCCAGATTGGTCCCAGGTGACGCGAACGTCGGCGTGCTTGTACCTATATACGAGCCTGCACGTGAGACTACCCGAAGGATTAATGAGACGTTTTCAACTTTCCGGCTTGACCAGTTTCTGTAAGCGATTTCTTGCGGTCACAATTTCTGGTAGTTGATGGTGTAACTTAGGAGTCAACAATCCTTCCGGCTTGACGAGTCTCTTTCTGAGGACAGCCTCATGAAACTATGCAAGCACGGCCTGTCGCGTATTGCAAGCGAAGATTACGAGGCTCTTCAGAGTGCGCGGGCCGAATCTAGTAAGCAGCTCGATGCATCAGATAACGAACAGTTAGAGGCCCTCAAGACGGAAATATCGGCGCAGCACGACCTAGTCATCGGAGGACTGCGTGACGAAGTTCTTGGTATTCTGTCAGAAAGATACGGGTAAGAAATATCTCTCATCAACTTGAATACGAAGGAGGCCTGACGGTAGCACAGCGCTCATCTTGTTGAACGAATTCGCGAGCACGCTTCCTCTACTCCGACGATAGGTTCCGGGAACGGTACGTCTTCTGATAGGTACGAACTCCGGGGTGGGCTATTCACACGTGCTACAGCCTCTAACTGTCTGATGCATCTGACCGTCATGCACCCTCGTCTGGAGAAGCTGCGTGGCGATCTTCTGGCGGACCAGAAATGGGGAAACTTAGGAATCAAGCAATTCAAGATGCGCAAAGCTATACTACTCGAGGCCGAAGAAGCGCTCTCCCAGCAGCATGACTTGTCGGAGGAACAAGTGAACCAACTTGTAGAAGGCATCACGGACAAGGTGCAGAGCAAGGGTCAACCAGAAGGTATCGCAAAGAAGGTTGTCAACGCAGTGGGAGCCGTGTCTTCGTTCTTCAGTCCGTCACCTCTCTTCAGCTCGTCTACATCATCTACAGGGGCCCAAGCGATCTCTGACGCAGAATTTATTCAACGATTACCTGCAATATGTGACAAATTCCCGGTGCTCGTCAATCTTGTCCATGGCACGTGGAACCAAGTTGTCGAATATTTCTCGGAGGCTCTAACGAAGACTATCAACAAGCTGGCTCACAAGATAGAACAGATTCAGATTGAAGACTGCAAGAAACAGCTAGATATACAGAGGGCCACGGCTTTGAAGGCAGTTCAGGAGGAATCACGACGCAATTTTCTGAACTCTACGAAAGAGCGCTTTGTACGAGATCCGGAACAGTGAGCCTAACCAATCTATCACGTCGACTCATCTGACGAAACCGCAGCTGTGTAACGGTTCAGAACGTGACAGAACACGCGCACAAAGGTAAATCTCATTTGTCTCTCCACTTCTGGAGGATTTATACTGGCGCTATCAAGGATACGGTTACTATAGTTCCCAGTCGAGCTCTCAGTTCACTCTTGTTGGCGAGTCGAATTCTCGTATCGATGCCTGCTTGAAGTATTACATTCGTGTACTTCAACTTACCGAAGACGACAAACACCGGCTGCAGCTCGAGAGCACGCATGTTCCGAAGCCGAAGCTGTCTCACACCCCATATACCTTCACACTGCCGGTTGACGAGCGTGTAATGTGAGTATTATAAATCCAGCTGATGTATATATACTCGTCATTAACTCTGCCATATAGCCTGTGCCAGCTGCTAGATCGCGATAGGTGCTTACTTATCACAAGCAACCCGCGAGGAGATATGCGAGTCTTCTTAGACCGTCTTGTGAACATTGACCAGGCAGTAACCGACCCAAACGGCTCTAAGAAGCGACTGGTAGCCGAAAGGATCGGGGGTAAATCAATCGTAGCATTCGATGAGAGTCGGCGATTGCTAACTATTTGTGCGGTGGAGAAGGCGAGTACGGTGTCATGGATATCAACACAATACTTACTTACTTCAGTAGCCCATGTTACATTTCTTCGTCTTTGACGAGACTTTCTCGACGTTGCAAGGGTACAGCGCCCCGGTTGATCTGCGCAGCTGGTATGATTCACAAACAGTGATAAAACACGCTGCTCTCAGACCTGGCACCTCTGACGAATTGCTACTGGTGGATGAGTCTCTTCAAGCCCGTATTTTCTCTTTGGCGACCCGCTCCTTCCGGTAGGACCCACTTCTCTTTCGTGTATAAGGTGATTAACGCTGTTCTTAGGCCGGCATTTGTGCAGTTGGCTACAATGCCTCACAGTCTGTTGTCATCGCCAGATGGCTCCTGTGTGTTCTCGGTCGACTATCACACCACAGGAGTTGTCGTACAGGCTTATCACTGGGGCACGTTCGGTACGACTAGCGGGATTTGCCTTGAGCTTCCCGATATCCCCCATGACTCCTGGGCCATCACTTCCCTGATCAAACGGAGCAAGTCTCACTGTCATTTTCTGGCTCTCGAGTCGTCGGGATTCATGCTCAAGTCCATCCTTCTCAGTATCACGCATAAAGCTACAGAGTTCACCTTCCAGGCTGATCGCCAAACGAACAACACTGCCAGTCGCCCTACGTCATCAACATATACCTCGTTGCTCACCTGCCACCGTGACGTCTGGACTCGGTTCCCCGTTGTGCCTGCTGTTCACCGTCACACCTTCAAGACATCCACCAGAAAACCGCGCTCTCTGACTTTCGTATCTCACGTCATCGGAGACCGCTACCAGCGTACTTTCAATGCCATGATTGAAAGGTTCGAGACCTCCACACGAAAACCAACAGGTGGCGAGCTCAGCTCTATCGAGATTCACGCCATCACTCACTCCGATCTCATGACGAGAGCCTTCCAAAATGTATCGCGCTTCAAGGCTGGAGAGTGGCTTGTGGACATCCTCTGCCTCATTCCTATCCATCTCGCTGTTGCGCGCGATAATCGCTTCGTCCCCTTGAAAGACGGCGTCTGGTCCCTTGAGTTGGAGCGTTCGCTACTGGGAGCTACTGTCGAGCAAGTTATTGACACGTTATCGTTTGGCTGGTACGAGTCTATTTTCCAATCATACATGTCAACGAAGGTGTGTGTACGATTTCAACTCTTTAAATTATTGTACTAAGCCGCACGCTAGCCTGTAAAAGTTGTTTCCTCAATGGGTATGTTCCACATATCTTCGCCAGCTCTCAACCCCTCTAAAGCTTTTTTCTACAGGGGAACAGTCCGTGGGGAAGAGCTTTACTATGAATCATCTGGTTGACACTTCCTTTGCCGGGTCAGCTATGAGAACCACGGAGGGTGTCTGGATGGCGGTGACCCCAACAGACGACATGCTCATTGTCGCACTCGATTTCGAAGGTCATACACGACATTTTCTTACCCTTGTATATGGCTCCTGATAGCCCTTCAAGGTGTCCATAGCATCGAGCGTACGGCCCAAGAAGATAGTCTTCTGGTGTTGTTTAACACTGCAATCTCGAACCTTGTACGTTATTCCATATGTATTGTCATTATTGTTATTCACGGCTTTTTTAGGTTCTTTTTCGCAACAATTTTGCGTTATCTCGAGATATCACTGGCCTTTTCCAATCTTTCCAATCATCGTCAACAGTCCTTGACCCAGCTACCAATCCGTCGCTCTTCCAGTCTACGCTTGTGATCATAATCAAGGTATATCATGTGTTATTCTGTAAGTCAAAGCTAACTTTCATTCAAAAAGGATGTTGTGGAATCCGATAAGGACGACATCACAGTTGAGTGAGTCAATTCCGTCACAATCATTACGGCCATCGTGCATTTACTCCCTCTTACTCCCTTCAGATTTAGCACCAAATTTCAGGACATAGTGCAAACAGAGCAAGAAGCTAATTTCATCTCACGGCTACACAGAGGAAGCCTCACGATCATTCCATGGCCCGTGATCGGCTCCCAAGAGTTTTATACAATGTTCTCCGACGTAGAAGCACTGCTTCACGACCAAGCTATCTCTCATCCTCAAGCCAGTACTTTCCTCCAGAAGATGAAAACGTTGATGGCCAAGCTGAAGGTAAGTATACAAATGTGTTCTTTCGCGTTATCATCTACAGTACATATTACTGACGGCGGTGCATTGGCAGACAAATGATTGGGGTTCAATAGATGGTAAGTCATGAAGAGAACGGCACTGTAACACCACTGATCACTCTCCGTGTGTTAGAAAATCTGGCCTCTCACCGCGCTAAACAGCTCCAGAGTATACTGCCTGTCGCGTTGACAATCGGGGCGACGGAGCTAGAGCCGATACGGGAATCCTTAAAGGTGCGTACAGATGCTTCAATGGTCACAAGTGGTCTCAATGTACCTGACAGGATCTGGATACTGGTCGAGACTATATCGTGGAAGATAGTGACGCCAAATTCTTCCTTCCCCATGCTAATGATCCTACGGGAGCAGCAGTATGGGCCGCGGACCTAGATGCCCTTCGGATCTCCTGGTCAGAATATCACTCTCGCTTTGACACTGCCGAGAGTTTCGATACAACCTGGGCAGAACGGCTTGACCAGTACCTTGGCGCTCTAGCAGAGTCGCGCATTGAATACGTCAGAAAGTGGCTTGACATCAATACAGCACGCTTCAGTGCTTATCCCACCAGCTTTACTGCTTTACGGCATCACTTCGATAACCTCTCCATCGCTCTGAAAGCGCACGTGAAACTCTGCTTGATGCAGTGCGCTGATTGCCATCTGGTTTGCATACAGCCCCGTCACCACGATGGAAGTCATAGCTGCAATACGTCCCACCAATGCCACCGCGAATGCGCTTTCTCCGCTGAGCACGGCCCACAAACAGTACTTTGTGGAATGTCGTAAGTATCTAACTACATATTCAATCAGCGTGTGCCTCTGATCTATATCTCGATTGCAGTGCTGGCCATCCTGGAGATCATGTGTAAGATTACAGTATCTATAGTGAACCATGCCCAATACTCACTCATAAGAAATAGCTGTGACGTATCGGTTCATCTTTGTGGCCAGCCGTGCAAATTATCAGGCAAAGGCGGCTGTTTAGAACGCTGTTCGAAGGTCTGTACTTCTTGACGGTGAAGCTATATATGCTGACCCTGTGGCGTGTCTACTAGCTTGTGGGTCATGTAGAGGAACACTTATGTCAAGCTCGTGGACATGAATGCGGTATGGTGAGTGCAAAATTTGTATCACATGTTTGATCTGTTTCTTATCTCCTGTGTAGCCTTGTAGCCTCAATGGGGCTCGTCTATATGGAGGCGGCAGCTACTCGTGTCCAGAGCCATGCTGCATATCAAGGTAACGGCTCTTTTCTGATGCTGATCTGCGCCGAAGCTGACTAGTTCACAGTGAAGAAGATCATACGGAGCACCGATGCAAGCAAAGATCGTGCCCTATCAAATGCCAACTGTGCAAAAGATTCTGCAGTGACGGGGACCACCTGCATGGAATTTCAGAGCAATCTTCGCACCTATGTGGGTGAGTACAACGTAATTACTCGTGTGAACATATCTCTCAAGATATATTGGACGATTCAGCGGCGAACACAACTGTATGGCTCTATGCCAGTCCGACGGCATTTGCAAGATTGAAACAGCCCCTCAGTCAATAAGCGCAACGTTCACCGGTAGACACGAGACGTTTCAGTACACAAAGGTTAGTCAAGCCACCAATGATTACATTGTGTATCTCTAACCTGCTACTGTAGTATACCCAAGGCAAGTTGTTTATACTATGCTGGTTCACGGAATTTAACAGTTGTGTATGCAGTCGCCAAACGGTTGCCGTGCGCCATCCCTGTTCCAGCAGGACTATTGCAACATCATGGCAAGCATTCGCACGAGCTTTCTAGCAATGTATTCCATTTCTGTAAGGAAAGGTATGTCAAACTCCATTGTAATAGGTCTCTACAAAACCATAGACTAAGATGCGACTCGCAGCTGCAAGAATTGCGGGTACTTTTGTACATTACCACTTGGTACGCATTACACAGCCGTTGCCATGCTATTGGGTCTCATATCTTTATCAGGTCATGTACAAGCTGAGCACGAAACGAGTCATGGGTCAATGTCGAAAACACTTTGGACAGTAGAGGGACAGGATGGAACAGTAATCGAGGTCAATGGGCGAAAGTTCGCATCTAACGACACTGGTGCTCCTATGCTTGTGAGTTCAAATTGTTCCGTTGTCTTTGCTTAGCTCATTAGTCACAGTGCTCGATGGTGTGTCGGAGCCTTGGGCGTCACGCGCATATCGATATCTGTTTATCAGAAGAACCTGCGACTTGCGGCGGAGCTGGCTTGCAGCATATACACCAGAGGATGTCTCCAGACCCTTCTCTCGCGAAAGACTGGATAAGTCATGAACTACACTGGAGAAGGATAGGTATGTGATTACGGTTCTACAAATCCAATTATGACTAGCTAGGTAACGACTCAACAACACAGGTTTCAAAGGTGTGTCGAGTCTGATATTCAGTAGATGTACCGCTGATCACCATTGTCAGACCCATATCCACAAGAGGACCGATCTGAATTCTCTAAATGGTACCTTACATCTCCCCGCTAAGTCTCAGTATGCCATACCTGACCCAATTTTACCCTTTCAGCGACGCGATGTGCACAGGTAAACCCGACTCCAAGGCTCAGTGTTGGACATACTCATATCTCATCATAAATACCTTGAAGGTCAAGAACATCAGGCCGATCCTAATGGACGAGCTCAGCCATCTTATTGCAACTCACCCATCTTCCATCCGCCTCATGCCCTCCATAGCCCACCACCCAATGGCACGGGATATATTTCCGGCGATGGGCATCATTTCTCCTGCAGGAATCCAACACTGCTACAACGTGCATTCCATGTGTAAGGCAACATAATATCAGAATATTACCTCTCAATGTACTGACATCTTATTTATCTAGGGTTTTCGTCGTGGACAGGTAACTCTCATGTTCTCTTATTCAGGTTGACGTGATTACTAGACCCTTCTTGCAGATCTGGATCCATGTCAGGTGGCGACCGGCGACCTCTGGACGGGACTCCCGTCACTGCGACGCTTAGGCAACGGCATAACAATCGTATCGGAGCGGTGTATTCTTCGTTGTTTACATTCTGGCAAGCGAGGCACAGCGCTATCACCGCAGGTGCTACACGGCGCGATGCTTACAGCGTCCTACTCTTCGATCATGCCCTTTATAACGCTGTCACCAACGATTTCACAAGTACACCTGAGGCCTTGTTGAATTCACTTATTCCATATGGAGCTGGAGGTGGGACAGAGTTCAATATGGCGTTACAAGGAGCACAGCGTTGTATCGATGACCACTGGAGTACCGAACGGTTCGTAATAGACTTTCTGGGGTCATCCATGATACTAATTTCATCCACAGTGCCCCTGTTGTTATTTTCCTATCCGATGGCGAATGCAGCGTTTCCGATGCTGTTGTACGCGACCTATGCCAGAGATCAGTGACCCGCGGGTATGTGTGTACATGCTTGATCCCAAACAATGCTAATTGTGGTGCGTAGGATGCCGCTGTCCTTCCACTCGGTTGCTTTTGGCCCTTCGAACCAGAATCTTCGTCGTATGGCACAAATCGCCACTGATGTTCAGAATAGCGTCCGAGCAGACCCTATGAACCCCGTCGTTCCATCCTCCTACACTGAAGCAATCGATTCGGTACGTAATGTTGATTGATGACATTTTAGGATCATGCACTCAACTGGACACAGATCCGCCTGGCTGAAACGTTCCTTGGGATCGCGGCATCTTTGACCAAACCTCGCGGTGCCTTGATGCGCACTCGTTAGCCCTTGAATCTCTCCATACGTATAGTTGTGTTACGCATTGCTTCACAAACTCGTAGTATACCATATACTCAGAAAAGCCCATCTTGCGAAATCATATGTTTTTGATCAACTGTTTTACATACATTCGAGTGAGAGGTGATGAAGACTCGGTACTTAGGATTCGACTTCATGAGGCCAGGACTGAGGGAAGTACACTGTGCGACAAGATCAGAGCATATAAGTACGCAGACCTAGCAAATTTACCGAGCGGTTCTAGGTCCCATGATCTACGCGGGTACGTCAATCATGCGACATCTAGCATAATGTCTTTCGAGGGCAGCTCGGATGTCTTGTCGGCGAACAGATTGGACAATGCTCTCGCCACAAACATAGCAAAAGTGCCTATCAAATCTTCCGTTAGCGGTACACGACGTTCAGTGCCGAGCGACTCACGTATTGCAGCCCGGTGCAATACACTAGCGATATGATAATTTCAGTCACAAAGCGTAGCAATCAGAATAACGAACATGCTCACTGTCATATGATTGCATCCTTCAGTCTTCGATGTCGGTGTGCGACAACCTGCGACGACGAAGTACACGATCAGCCTTTCATAGAAATATCTAAGTCAGAAGAGAGTACGTACCCGGGCAATTCTTCCAGCCTTGCTCGGTCATGAGATGATTCAACTCTGAGGTCCCATCGCAAGAGTGCTTCGGGCCCGCAAAGTCGATCGATCTGGAACATGCCTTACACCAGGCGTGTGTGCATCCCGGCAATGGGCAAGCAAGGATTTCCTGAGCCTCGTACTCGCTTCTGTCTACGAAAACAGCTTGCTGGCACCTGGGAAATGGTTGTTTAGTGACAACAATACTGACGGTATCGTACTATCGTACTCACCGCCGACAATGCAAGAGAACTGAGAAAGAGGCCATCTCGAGCTCCGTGAACACAGCGAATTCTTGCTCGTTTAAGCCGATTTGTGACGCCATGTCACCAGATATCACTGGCAGACGACATCGCCCAGTCAGTTGGGTTTAATTGAGAAGCGAGCTGCTGTGCTTACCCCCAGGCTCACCGGTGCCACGCTCGACAGCGCACATTGGACACAGAATCGGGAACCGGTGTTCTGTAAGCTTCAACTGCAGATACTGAAGGAGACATGGCCTGGGTGATAGTTGTTTTCAACAACAGATGTATGCCAGAAGAGACCAGAACATACCTGCAGAAACTATGCCCGCACGAACCAACTCGAGCCACAATGTCCTCTGGCAAAGATTCCATACAGATCCCACAGTCAAATGTCTTGGGTGTGATGTCCATCAAATGTTGCATTTGCGAACGCAGTTGCCGGTCTTCTTCCTCAAAACGACGCTGAACTTGGAGTGCCATGAGATGGCTGTCGCCACCGTGTTCTTCCTCCTTCTGCCATTCGAGTTGGACTTGTGCAGCAAACAGTTCGTCATCAATATCGGGCCCGATGTGAGCCCGGAGAGGAAGTTTGCCTTTGGCAGACGGGCGTATCGTCAATGGTGGAGTTGAAGATGTGGATATGTAAGTGGCGTGGGGCGAAGGGCCCGGAGGCCAGTCAATGCTCGATTTTGATGGTCGGTCCAAGGGCGGAAACGCGTATAAAGAGCCCAAAGCGGAACGACCGGAGGTCGCATGAGCAGATCCAGTGGAAGACGTTTTTTGACGCTGCTTGATTGTGTCAATCTTCCGTTTCATCCGCGAGTTCAGGTCCTCCAGATCCTCCACTCGTAACTCCAGCCTCGTGTTCTCTTGCATTAGGCTGTTCGAATCGGACTCGAGCGTCCTATTGACTTCGCGTAGTTCAGCGATTTCCGCCTTCAGTTTCAAGACTTCGAGACTGGCGTCAATAAGTATCCGCTCCGCATCTGGGGAAAGTGTAGGCCCATCGGGTTTTGCCACGAAGGCATGGGCAGAGTATTGCGCTAGAAGTTGGGCCTGCCAATGAAGCGCGGGGTCGGCGAGGAGTTGAGGATCGTACTGCAAGAGGTCACTAAGATAGAACGCTGCAGCAGTCAAGGATCGATGGAAGATGAACGCAGCGCCATCTGGGTGCTTGCTTCGTGGGTGAGAGTCAAAAGTTACGTATGTCGCCGTTGTGTCAGTTGCAGAGCCGGCAGCAATTTTCAAGACGCAGAGTATCTCGGGTGGACGGGTGATGATTAGGGCAGCAGAAGAGGTAGTCGATTGGTCCAATCGTCTGTCGGGGGATATCAGCGAATCACTCAATACCTTCGGGGATCATTTGGACTAACCTAAGTAATCTTTCGAACTGAGGAAGGCCGGGTTGATTATAGTCGGTCCACTGTAAGGCCAAAGACGCCTTGAACAAGGGAGCCGCGCATATTTCTTCGACGTCGAGATGAGCAGAACTGGACCACTGTAAGCAGATCTGTAGAATATTCTGATTTTGGCGTTGTCACGGTTGGATCAGTACCTAGACTTCAACTTCTTGAAGTTTGAACGACCGCGGTGCGCACCTCGCATGCCTCCCTGCGCATCAAGTCCTGTAAAAGGGCTATCTGCTCATAAGATCCCGTTTGGTCTCCTCGTAGGACTACTCTTGCGCAGTTTAGCGCAACCAACCCGCACGCGGATGTTCCTCCTGCACTATATTGGCTCCTGCCGGCATGAGTCGCCACATAGTCGCGTTCGCCGCGGGCGACCTGTCGAGCTACTTTATCTAAATCTCCAGAGATAAACATTCTGTGTACTTGATACAGCTAGGAGTAGGACATTCAACTTGAACGGGCTGAATGTGTAGCGATGAGTCTATGAGTGCTTCAGATTGAGGGCTTGAGGGTCTGAGTCGGGGCAGTAAACATGCTCGAGCATACGGAGTGCTGCGGATTCCAATGCATGATCCCAAACTTGATGTCTGCATTTGAGAAGGAGATGGCCAGCTCAGGTTCTGGACAGCCGCGCTCAGAACCGTTATGGACGTCGTGACCGTTACGCGTAATCATTTTCAAAGCGCTCCCGTTACTTACATTCACGTGAGGGTTAACAATTTAACTTGACGATAAACTTGAACAAACTTCGCCATTAACAAACAAACTTGAAGTAACTTGAAGTAACTTGAGCGCGAAAAGTGACCGAAATTACTTCAAGTTACTTCAAGTTTGCGGAGTTCGAACTATTTCGGAATCAGAGCAGTGCGAAGTTTGCGATTGCAATCGGAACTTCAAAGAGCAAACTTGAGCGTGATCGCCGCATCGGCGATCACGCTCAAGGCGGGTTGGCGCCTTACCTACGTCTCCCGTATTTGTGAGCTATCCAGCTATATGCTTGGATCTGACGACATAACAACATGATTAAACCGTCCTTATCAGTATTAATTGGCCTCAGCTCTACCGGAAAGTATTCATGATGCTGACGAGCATGCGCAGGCAATGTTGGCAGCGTGGGTGATAAGTAGGCGTCACGGTGAGTTGACAAGCGCCGGCTACCGAATGCATCGAACCGACTGAGCCAGTTACTTATGTTGATGATGTTAGTAGACTATGTAAGAGAATGATTAGCTGAGGCTTAAGTGGTTTATTCTACATATCCCTCCTGAAATGAGCATAAGTAAAGGTGTACTGGCACGACGGCACGCGGCATTCGCCGGACATGTCACGCTATGTCACGCAAGTTTGTTCAAGTTTAGGTTCGAGTTAGCTGTCATAGTTTCAAAGTCCGAAACTTGACCCCATGAGAGGAGCACGAGCCCTCTAGGCTCGTTCCCAGCCGCTTTCGGATTGATGCGTAAGAGCCCTCCGAGAGGATGTCGATACATATCTCACTCAAACGGTGATCTACGTTTAGCTTGAGCTGTGAAGTTCAAGATGTACACAATCTGTATGTGAGTTACAATTCTATATGATGTCGGCGAGGCGAGAGGTGTTGGTGAACGAACACAAGTGTCGAAGTTAGCCGAAGTTTACGTGCCGAAACTTGGCTGGGCGAAGTGTGCGAAGTTTGTTGATTCAAAGTCCGCCAAGTTACTTCGCGCACCCTCCATTCACGTCGCGTCCGAGTCCACTCCGAGTCACCTTAGTCACGCTGGTCACACACCTGGTCACAGTCCAGTTGACAGCGATTTTTACTCCTCACAGCGCAGAGAGAGAGTATATAGACCTTTTATGTCATGAAGAACACTATATTGTCCCTTGCTGACCACTTCTCACACACTGAAGTATGGCACAGCGATCCTCAGATATCCTCGATGTCGGGTAGCGGCAGAGCGCTTACTGAGCCTGATCATGAGGCCTTAGATCTTTATAGACCTCACCATTGTAGTAGCGTCGTGACTACGGGACGACGACCGGACTACGCCCACGCTCTCTTTCTTGAGTGCAACAAGGCTATTGACCCAAGGATTAGATCCCAGAAGAGTAAATCTGTGAGAGTTGTGAGATATTCTGCTTGAAACGCGGAGTTCCATGTTGTACAACTTCAAACTGGTCGAGATATCAAATTCAAGCACGAACAAATAGATATCGATCAGGCGCCCGTTCTTACCGCGACCGACCTACTACTATGCTTCCACGGGAAGTGAACAAAACACTTGTAGGGGTCCTCCACTTCCTCACCTCTCCTCGTAAAAAATGTCATTTGTGTATTTTTACCTTGAGAAACTGTATGCAAAATTTCATGAGGAAATGAGCAGAATTGCGGTGACGAAAAATCAAAGAGCTCTGGTTTGGAGGCTTTGTCACGCGCGACTCACTTTCTCAGCTTGATCTAGCTTTCGTTTGTGCATAAAATTGTGATGGCTACAGTGTAGAAGACTTATTTGTGTATGAATATCTTAGCAAAAGTAGAATTACGGCCCAATGACCTGATGTGCAAGTGCAACGTACAACATATGCTTTTGAAGGTACTTGAGCGTGACATCAGCTCGCCCAGGGAGTCAAGCGCTTACACGCCAAAAGTATCGTGACATTACGTGACATAAGCGTGGATTTGGCAGGCGAAAAGTTACCTTCGTGCGGCCGTTCCTGTGCAATCGTTCTCCCTCCAAAAAAATCTGAAATCACAGTATGTTATGAGGAAGATGTATCGCTGTCATTGTGCAAAAACTCCGAAGGCTTAGGGCGAACGTAGAAGCGGCGGCACGGGAAGTGAACACCCCTGTTCACTTCCCGTGGAAGCATAGTAAGTACTTATATGCACAGCTACTTTGTTACCAACGATACCCAATCATCATGTCATCTATTCCTACAATTTGTGCCTTCCTTGATCAACAGTTACTCAACTTCAGCCACAAAGATCAAAATACAATATCGCAACAGGGTAGCACGTTTTGTCTAGCATGCTTGAAATACCCTGGCCTGGGATCGTCAATAATATGGTAGTCTATGCAATAACTTAGGCTAACGCCAATTGATGTTAAGATACACTTCTATATGTACCTCGAAAGCAATTCTACGAATTTAGCCGGCTCCTCGTAGTGATACTAGAAAACAAAACGAGGATGAGACATAAGCTGCGCTACAAAGGATGGATTTGCTTACAAAGTGATTAACACCATTGATGCGAACCATCTCAACGCTCCTGCCTGTTACCCCAAGGCTCCTAGGGCTTTCCAGCATATCACTCATAACCTTCCCACTAAGACTACATGGCCAAATGGTCATGTCCGGCCACAGAGCCACTATGCGCAAGTGACTCCAATGCCCCTTCGTGTCAAATAAAGCTCGACGCAAGCTTTCGCCGTAGACCTCTGCGTTAAACGCCATAGCAACGCCCACGCGCGGCAATATTTCAGGAGAGGTTAGAGTGCCCATCTCGCTCTTCGACAGTCGAAGGCTCGTTGGAAGATAGCGTTTCTCTCCCGTGGCACTGTGCATGTCATAGCGGTGGATCAACGCCTCCGTAGTGATACTTTCGGGAGTTTGTAGCGGATTCCAGTAGGTAGCAGCCCAATCAATGAACTCTCGGGCCTTATTCTCGAGTGGAACCTTGGGATCGTCGACAGGAGTTATCGCCCCTGGAGGGTATGGAATACCGAGAACCATGCTGGGAGGATCTTAAGAAAATGGGAAGTTTAGGTGATATTGAATGCGATCCGTTGTTTGTCGGCTTACCGTAGATAATGACTGTTCTCATGTGCCGTTCAAGGGTTGAATACACTTGTTCGTCTAGTCGTGAAATATTGGCCAAGAAGGACAGTAGTGGCCCATTGCCCTGAGACCAAGCGAGGAAGGAGACTCCACCGACTTCTGCGCCGTTGATGTACTTCGGGGCTGGGAGGTTCCCTGCCTCGATGAACCGAGTCATGAACCGAGCCAGCTCAATAGCTTGGTCTCGAAGGGCCGTTGCTTGTCTATCAGAATTCATGGACCATACGTTCGCGATCTCACGGTCGTTCAACAGAGAGGAACCTGGGTACTCCCTCTGGTTAATAGCAACGATGCGGATGTTGCGAGACAAAGCGTAGGGGATCAATGGACGGAATGTAGCTGGGCAGACTCTCTTTTAAGCACAATACGGGAGCCTGGACAATAGTTAACAACTCACCCCCATGATATATAAATCCATGCAGGACGAATACTGTGGGATAATATGGGGCGTCACCGGGAGCTCCAGAGTCCTCATAATAAAGGACGACGCCATCGTCGTTGACCGGAATAGTGGGCATGATCACCGAAAGGCTGAAAACGAGAGGAGAAGTCAATGTCGATAGTTGTAAGGAGGAGGAGGTATTTTTATACCGCCACGGCCCCACCGTGATGATGTTTCTACGGATGCCCACTGTTAGATGTGCGACAGGGGTGTACTACTTTCACTTTGAAACAACATACGACTATGGGAACATGCTATGATTGTGCCTTTCCAGAGTAAAATTTGCAACGGTTTGCTGGGTGCCGGTGTGCGCATTGATACAACGTTCAACTCTGCAGCGACCAGCAGCAGCTGCGGGCGCTGCCAGTGACCTATCTGATATCCGCGTAAGTCGGTTGACAACGAGCGTGCTCGTTGTATCAGGACCTACTGCTGACCATGATTGAGTTCGGCAATGTTCTTCAGGTAAGGGAAGATATTCCGGTCAACCATGCAAACTTCGGGCAGCAGTGACGTTTCATGTGCTTCGTTGACGGCGCTGTGTCACTCAGAGCGCGTATAAGTTACGCAGCAGTACGGTGATAGGACCTTGCGGATTCTAGGTGACAGAAGGCACCGATCCAGTAATGAGTATCGCCGTCGACGGTCATTCTGAAGCAGGTCTCTGCGCGTGCGAAACAACGGAAGGCAAGCTTCATGCACGATGCGAGAGCCATTTATGGCAATCTGTGTCGCCGGTTTGAATTAGACGCGATATGCAGGGCCAGACATATGTTCTCTTACGTAGTATTGACTTTGAATCTCGGTTTTGACTGGACAGCTGAACGGGTATTTTACATTGGGCCAATTTGAGATAATGAAGACGTACTGAATTGTTTCGCATTGACATGCACCGGCTTGCAGTACATTTCGGCTCTTGTTTTTGTCAGCCTGAGTGGCTACAATCGATGCAGAGATTGTGAGAGAAAGACTCACTTTGAGGGCAGGAGATACGGCTAACGTAGTAGTGTGTCGCAGGCTAACTCCTGAGACAGCAGACCCCTTGCGTCATCAAATACGTCGCAATTTGGCCAAAGTCTTCAAATAAAACACATCAATCATATGCAATGAAAAGATCCGAACAGATAACGCACAGTATTCCAACACGGCTGTTCCTTTCTACTGCCGGTGCATCAAGAGTGTTGCGCTCGATGAAAGGCCTGCGACCGCTAGGACACGGCTTCGCAGAACTTACAGTTGTCCTGATTCTAGATTGTGCAAAAACTACGCCATTCCGGTATGACAGTGGCTATTTCATGACGATAAATGCAACCCTGCAACCTAGTTACGATATTATATTACACTTTCTATGACGCGAACGATACAGTCAGTTAGGCTAGAGTATCTCGTAAAAACATGACCTACCAATGATGATCTAATCGTAGCTGTATACATCCACAGTACTGTCAAATTCCTGATTCATTATGTCGATGGAGCAGGTCGTATGTGGTAATCTCGCTTGAAAGACTCGAAATCAGTCTCCTTGGTTTTGTACTGTTCCGCCAGAGTCGAGATAACTTGTTGTATCTAGGCACAGGGCAAACCGGTCAGGGATGTATCGTTACATGAGCATGGTACTCACCCCACTACGATTTGTCTCTAGCGCAGGAACCACGTCTTTGACTGTCCTCTCTACCAAAACTCCTCCTACGAGTCGGAAACATTTGCGTTCAGGCTCCTCCGCCAACGCCTCGTTTAAAGTTGCGAGTACCAAGCTTGATCCGGATTTGTGTCAATTGAGTATCGCCAAATATCAAAGATGGGGAACCGACGTGTGTTCCTCTGCTTCTTGCTCGAGTTCACCAATCTTGCTGGCTAGTTGTTGAAGGTCATTTTGGAACCGAGCGTAGTTCTGTTGGATATCTGACTGCGTGTTTGTTTATCGACAAATTAATTAAATGCAACGTAGCATATACTCACCTTGCTGCGAGAGCTGAGGCAGCTTCGCCTGAGGCTTTTTGGCGGCGGTGGTGGACATGATCAAGAGGAGATTGGGTGCTAGGGTTAGGGCTTAGTGCATTATCACTTCTGTCGCTCTGATTGGCTGTCGCAATATTCCGGCATTGTCCGCCAAGCGAGCGTGGAGAGGTTCACCGCTGGTCCGTCGTCGTCCATCACAGTATATACGCACCATTTCTCGCGTCGTCCGTGTCCTCAACACTCCTTTAGCACAACGGCCATGGCGTTCCTCAAGGCCTCTCTCGTCGGCGTAGCCTCCGCCAGATTCGCCGCGGCGAGGTTGGCTACTCGTAACACACCTTCCTCAGTGCTAATTGCCCGTCGTCTTCTCTCTTCCTCCTCTTCCTCTCGGGCCCAGCCCGTCGACCCATTACGCTCGCAGACCAAGGACTACCTCCCAGACATTCCTGTCCCCAGGTCACCGCCTCTAGATGCAACATTCCCTGGAGAGGGTAAAGACCCGTATCATGGCGGACCAAGTGCCATCGAGAAAGCAGTCCACCTGTTCTTCTTTACTGAAATCATACGAGGTTCGTATACTCTGCCTTCCTTAGGGCATCTATTCATGTCTCATCGACATTTTCGGCGCAATTACAATTACTATAGGAATGTGGATTGTCTTGGAACAGTTCTTCCGACCACCCTATACCATTATGTACCCATTCGAGAAAGGCCCTCTTTCCCCTAGATTCCGAGGCGAGCATGCTCTCCGGAGATACCCCAGCGGCGAAGAACGTTGTATCGGTGAGTCCTATGGTATTTTGCTAGCAGACGTGGTCCTAGCCGCTGACATATGACTCTAGCGTGCAAGCTCTGTGAAGCCATTTGCCCAGCTCAAGCAATTACCATCGAAAGTGAGGCTCGTGTAGACGGATCCAGAAGAACAACTCGCTATGGTTCATACTTTCATATCCATTATGTTATTCGGTGCGCTGATGATCCGGATGAACCAACTCTGCTTTTGCAGATATCGACATGACGAAGTGCATCTACTGTGGCTTCTGTCAGGAGGCCTGCCCCGTGGACGCGATTGTTGAGAGTGAGTGCTTCGAATCTCGATTCCTACATTGTCGGAAGCTTGTTATCCACCACCCTGAATCCTCTCCCCTCATCCGATATCCCACCTTATCGTCGGACTCGAGCTGACAATCTTGTCCTATCTGCAAACAGCCCAAAACCAGGAGTTCTCAACGGAGACGCGCGAAGAGTTGCTCTACAACAAGGAAAAATTGCTCGCGAACGGTGATAGAGCTGAGGCCGAAATCGCTGCTAACCTTCTCGGTAAGTGCTATACACGACTTGCCCACACGTCCTACTTTCCAGCTCCTCGACAATCTGTCACCTAAGATGTTCAATACTGATGCTATTTCTCTCCTTGTAGCGGATCACGTATACCGGTGATGGCTCTGAACTGTAAGGCAGACAGTAGCAGTCAGCCAGATTCAGATCATTCGCTAGCAATGTATTGCCTGGGTATCATCAATGCAGCGGCATAAGCATTCCGAGGGAGTGTCCCTTTTCTGACCTAATGCTTGTCTGTTACTTAGCTATTTCAGCACTCGAAGCTTAGCTCAACAACCTCGTTTCTACGTTCATGATGCCATCTCTCTGGAAGCCTTTGTGGTGCATGGCCTATCCACAAGTAAGAGGACGACATCCTATGTTTCGATATCCCATGTTTCGATAATCCCGTCGTTCTACCGACGCAGGTTGGTATCCTCGTGTTCTACGTGATTGAAGGAGGGCCATCAGCATCAAAGACTGCAAACCTGGCTGGGGAACGGAGACCTAATCCTGTTTTCAATTAGGCCAAGTAAGTACTAGTGCTCGTGTCGATACAGATTGCCTCTATGGACAATCGATGGGACTGGGAACATAGCCTCGGAACACGTTTGCCTTCGACGGACTGCTCTGCTTAGGTGCTGGAAAGGAATTCAGCCGCCCATTCCCATGGCTGAGTGCGAATACTACTCTTGGCTTTCCGCGCCGCTCTAATATGCTCGACGCAGACATTCTGATGGCCGGCAATGAGCAGCTCTCTCTGGATATGACGCAGCTACCGCGAGGCAAATTGTCAAGGTTCTTTGTTGCGCTGTTGCTTTGCCTCGTGTTCGTACATCTGTATCAGTAGCATTGCCTACAGCCCGCCTCGAGGCTATCGAACGTCGAACCAACTTTCTTACTACTTAGCGCTCATGTCGACAAATTTCGGAGATGGATATTGTAGAAGGTGAGCAATATTTCGGCATGGAATGAGCATTGACTGACAGATGTTTTTATCAGATTTCAATAAGTTCGAATTGTTAGGGATAATTTGTCACGCCGTAAGCGTTACAAGGGAACTGCGCTTCACAATCAATTCCGCAAACCTCCAGTATCGCTCTCAGATAACTTCTGGCGCGCTGGAATCACACGTTAGATCACACAGCTGTCTTTCGTATCGTGTTCTGTTATCACATCCGCCTTAACTCTGGCCGTACGCTCAAAGTTCTGCTTTAACATTGTGTACACTGACTAATCGAGGAGAACAGAACGTTCCATCGCAAGGTGGTAAACGGTATTCCGTAACAAATGTCGCATTGTCACAATACCTTCCCATACCTCGGTCCGCGAGATGCTATCGCCTTTCCAGTGAGCACGTTCTCGAAACTTGCTGGCCATCTCAACTCTCATCTCCCCCACTTCATTCGCGGCCGCAAGCCCCTATCACACGGAAACCCAGCGCCCATATTCGTGTCCAACTTCCCCGTCATACCATTGTTGTGGGCATCCTTGTCTATCCTCGGCCAAGTATGGTACAGCAATATCGTATCGGACACGAACTGCTGACAGACTGGGATCATCGTGTATTCAACTGTCGATTGTGCCGTTCGCCACCGTCAAACTTTGCTCGTGCGTTCGATGAACACAAGATCATTCAAATACTGGATACGGCGGCTTAGCTGGCCTCTGACTCCCAAAGAGATCGAGCGTATTGTAAAGTGATTCCGCTCCGCGGATACATTAGAAGATGGGCGGCTGACTTCGTTGGACGCGCTTCGGGCGCTCACTGACCATAATGGTCGACGCGTATGATGGCATCCGACATTGGTGTGCAGTCTGTACATGCTATGCGGGCAGTACGTTTATGGTCTGTCGGGCACGATCAAAATGATGCCGCCAGCTTTATATGAAGGCTGTCGTGGCTGGTATGTGGTCCAAACCTCCTTCCTACTCGCACTCTCCGAGAATAAGTATGAATATCTTCTCAATAATCAACCCACAGGATTTCGGCGGCCCAGCTCAGTTTGAGAACAAAAGTCAATCCGAGATTTAGTAAGTAGCAATCTGTTTTCATTGGAAGACCGATGCGGCCCTTCTAACGGATTATGTTTCCTTACGCGCAGTCGCGAAGCTGTGCTATCCGGCAGCTCTACACCTCACCTGAGCGCTCGGACACGTCATCCTCTGGCATTCGAATCTTCAGTTATCGCTAGCAGTGACATGCCTCGTCGAAAGGCCGTTGTAGCGCGCTCGAAGGCCAAGGTCAATGGTACGAACAAGCGCAAGGGGGTCAATGGTACACGTACGGCCAAAGTAGCAGGATCCGATCGCAATATACTCGTCGCCTCTCTCAAGGCGGTGCCACCGAAACGCAGCCGAGCCTCTCGGACAAGCACCCCAGCTCGCAACGGCAGGTCTCCTAGACATGGTCGTAGCGTCCCACAACTGCGGCTTACATCCTTATACGAGCTAGTCAGCAACGCACGCGCAGCTGCCCATTCGAGTTCGCACCGGTTCAATCGACATGTGTCCATTATGGATGTTGTGCTCGATGCGCAAGGACCAAATAGGCGTTTGGACATTGAAGATTTGCGGGACGCCATTGAGGAGTGCCACAGAGTCGCGTTGTCTATCCCGGCGTCTGACGAAGACGAGCTGCTTGCAAATATGTTTGTTCCAGGTAGATACGAGGCGCGTCAAGCCTTTTTGGCCGAGGACGTGCAAGATCTGGCCGAAGACTTCACCCCGAAAGAGATCTATCAAGTGTCGGCGGAGCGATCCACGGCCACATGGGAGCCGTCCTTGGATTCTGAGTCAAGCGACGACAACCTCAGCCTAGAGTCATGATCTATCTCGGTTTATATCCATATCAATCCCAGCCACACTATTCGCATGCCACGGTGCATTGTAATCACTGCTGCTTCCTGTAATGTTAATAATGTCATCTATCTGTGAGATTAGAGTTCACTCACATTTCCACACACACTATATATGGCATCTGTCGCTTTGGGCAGTCTGACTCGAGATCTTGCGAAATGAATCTTCAAAGCCAAAACCACCTGTCGCCCTTGCTGCCCGACGCTGGCATGGCTGCGCATGATACTATGACAGTCTGCGCTTCGTATTTGGTATCATCCCGCATGCCAGACCCGTTCTCAGGAATATCGTATGGCGATCAGATATCCTCATGACTTCGAGAATGAAACAAATACATGACACCGCCGCTCGTTATAAGTATATGCTTCTCTATAGGTATTCATATGATCATTCTTCGCGGTTTGGCGAGATCCCTAATATAAAGATTGTTAACAGAGGGCCATCGCACGAGGGATTGTCATTTAGCAAAACAGCGAATTAGGGGGTAAACCCAAGTGTTGAAGCAAGATATTCATTACGTGGTCGCTGCGGATTACCATATCACAGACTGAGCGGGTATCGAGGTCAATTTCAAGAATACGTAGAACAAATAACAAAGCTACCAGATAATTCCGCTCGGCTACCAACCCAGTTGGAATGACAGATAGCCATGTCATATAGCATCGTCAAAATCATATCTAAAAAGATCAGAGGTAAAGCAAGACGGAAACATCTGCGCAGGGCTGTGATACAGAGAAGAGGTACAACATGGGATACGACACACCGCGGAGAGAATTTCGAAACTGAATGTCATATTCTCTCGCCTCTTCCCACCCCTATACCTAATCGTCCTGCTCCATGGGCTTCTCGTCTCGCACCGAGGATACGTATCCTCGGGGGCTCATATCACCTTCATCATCTGGATGGACCCTCTTAGGTCCCCTATGTTCGTGAGAGACTGGATAAGAGTCGGCAGATCCCATCGAGCCACCGGTAGGTTCGAGTGGCGAGCGTATCCCTCCGCCGCGGTGGTCATCATCAATCTCCATATCGTGTCTGGCTCGCTTCCTCGAGGAAGACTCAGAACCATACTCGGGAGGGTAGGATCGCGAATGCGACACCGCATGGCCCACCCGGTCGTCCCGCGAATTGTAGTACGAATCTCGCGGGTCAGATAGCAGGTTCGCCACTCGGGGCGCAGCATAAGAACGCCGCTCTCGTTCGTGCGATTGGCTGGAATCGGGACGAGAAGTACCGCCACCCCCTCCACTGGCCGCGCCACCAGATGCAGGTGTATCCGAGCGAGAGCGGTCACGAGATACGCCGGGGCCACTCAGTGAAGGTTGCTCCTCGCGCGTCCATGACGGCAGTGGCATTAACTGGCTGAGTTCTTCTTCCTCGCGAGCGCGCCTTTCGAGGTACTCTATCTCTCGTTCGCGTTCACGTTCCTTTTCACGCTCGCGTTCAGCAAGGAGTTGACGCGTCAGCTCAGGATCGCGGTCCTGTGGCCGATGGAGGTGCATGCCGGGTCCCATCCGTTGATGGTTGTGGAGGCGGCCATGGGTCGGGGAGGTCATAGCCGTCGGCGACGGTGGCAAATTGGATACCGGTATTTCGACTCGCGGATGATGAATGTTGCTGTGGCCGTGCTGTCCCGCCAATTCATGAATATCGTGGCGCCTGGATCGCTGTTCTACCTGTCCTTCCCCAGAAAGACTGGAGCTTCGACTGTGTCCGTGTGCATGCGTAGGTGGAAGCGTGTCTAGTCTCCCGTGGTCCGCGGACACGGTATCGTTATTGTGTCTTGAGAAAGAACCTCGGGAATGGTGAGGCGAGTGGCTATGAGATTGCCCGTGATGACTCGAAGAGACAGATTGGCGAGTAGAAGATGGTTCGGCGGGATGATAGATTGGTGAACGATCATGTACAACGTTTAATGACTCTTGCGGGGGCTGCTGAGGTTCTCGGATAACTGGGACAGGAGGAGGCTGTCTACTTGTCTCATATCCTGGTCCGGGTTCGGTCCCCCTAACGATGGGAATGCTATGGGGTGGTGGGGGACCGGAGAGTCCCAGTGCATCTCTGGGACGCACTGAGGGATCTTCAATGGCAACAACACGACCATCAGGCCCAAGAATGACGCGTGCATTTGGGTGGTTACGTTGATATTCCTCGATAGAGCGCTGGTCTGCGTCAATTGTACGCACAGGTTCTACGAGTCCGGGGTGCTGTGGTTGCTGTTGTACAAATACAGGGTCGGTTTCAGTTGGAAGTTCATGTGCGCTCCTGCCAGGTGTAGGCGGGACCTGTGCCAAACGTTCATACAGAATACTGGCCATAGAAGCAATCGAGGTCAGGGTGACATGCACAGGGTGTGATGCGTTTTAGCCATAAGGTACATACGCTCTTTCCAGATTCATGCGACGTATGTTCTTTTTCGCTAACAACAGCTTCAAGTACAGCCTGTCGTTATCCTACATGAGTGACAGTGCCTTGTTAGAATTCTTGCCCAGGAGGCTATTCGCAACGCAAACACGACACACCGACTCTATTTCTTTTACTTTCTTCTTCAGCTCTTTGTACTTTGCCTGATACTTGACGTCCTCAGCCCCCGCTGTTATGCCAGCCACGTGGCCCTTGACCTTGAACTTGGAGACTGCTTCCGCTGCCGACGGTGGCAGACGACGATACATCTGGACGAGGTTGTGGGGAGTGTCGAGGGGCGACTCATGGCGAGACATGCTGAGCTGGCCTGCCCAGTGTGGTGGCGGCTAATGGTGGAGAAGAAGAAGGCGACCCCCGGATTGGCCGTTGTATTTCATTAAAGGCGCAGGCGGCGCTGTCTAATCCCATCAAACAAAACCGCCACGCTACGAGACTTCATCATCCTTTCCTTTTAAGGTATGTATTCGGCAACACCCGCCGCCGCCGGCTCAGGACAGTCTCTGGACGTTCTTTCCACAAAATGCAGGCGGCAGTATGCTCATGTTTGTAGTAGCCACACGGGTTCTTTGTGAGAATTGTCAGCTCGCCTTCCCCATTGTTCTCTACACCCCAGTTGTTGCAAGTTTAACGAGCTCTTCGATTCGGGAATGGACGATAAATGCACTAGCTGTCACGGCTCTTGGATATCAGCCTTTCTGGATCCATGGCTCAAAGTTCCAGCGGTTGTCATTTGTTGCTTTTCCGTCCATGCAAGTCAGCAAGTCAATGCGAGGTGGCCGTAAGCCCATCACCGCCACGTGAGATCCACGCGATACATCAATTGGCGCTTAAACCCGGTGCGCGCCGCCATCGCCATTCACAGACTTGTGTTCACTCACCCAACGACCTGCTGTTGCACTCTTGTCTGTTGCGTATAGGCAGTGCGCAAACTTTCACCGGTATCACACCTGGATACGCTTGCCGCATAGCGCAGTGACGTGCGGCTTAAATTGGACGTTTATTAGACCGCAAAAAGGAGAGTGGCATCGTGGTTCGCAGGACAACAGTGCGTTGCATTCATTATTCGTCGCCACTCATAAACTGATTGCATGTACCTTATTGTCTTGCTTGTCATGGTAGTGGCTGCGCCATATAGACAGTACGTAGTCGCAAACCTATCGTTCGAACACAGCTCATAGTCAAAAATATGTATCCTTTTTGGTGCGGTTCTCCAGGGATATGCCCCCCGCCGGAGGGTTCCCTCAAATCAAGTACAAACGTAATCTTCCATTCCGTGGCCCAAGTGGCGTTGTCATCCTCGGCGGTGTGACTGCCATCTGCGCTTATGGCTTCTATCGTGTAGGTCTGGGCAATCTTGAGAAGAGGTACGTTTTCGAACCTTGAGCCGTCTTTCAAAACCATATGCACCGGAGGAGGCGAAGAGACGTAGAACGTGGGTAGTAGTGCCGTTCCGCGGCTCCGCAGAACGAGGAACGTGGCTGAATTGGGTGGTCTGAAAGAAACCCACCGCTACCGAAGCAGCGTTATGATTCAGACGACCAGATATGGCTATGCTTCTTTCGTTGAGTGGTATAGGGGGAAAGAGTGAGAGGCTGATTCGAATTCCTCCGCTTATAGAGAGCTTCAGCGCGAGAAAGCGTGGTCTCGTATCCACTTGGTGCCGCTGTTGCTCGCGGAGGGTGACCGAGATGCGTACCGACGTCAGCAAGCAGCGCTTCAGCGAGAGAAGGAGATTATGAAGGATGTGAAAGGTTGGGAGGTGAGTGCCTTCATTTCCGCTCGGTCAATCGCATCCCAGAGTCTGACCGAGTACACCCGTCACTTCTGCTGTGTGATGGCAATGACGATAGGCTGGCAAGAGCGTATATCACAACCCCCGATACCGACCCGCGGACAGCATTGTGGTGCTTTGATTTAGTTATGTCTATCCCTTTACTGTTTGCTTCTCGAATCAAGTATTTCATGGCGGAAGCATCATGCGGCCCTAGCCTATAGCGTAAGCAATGGGTGACTTTGATGCTCAGAGCATGTGCGGTCCATCTGTGCGGCTTGCTTTGAACTTTGCATGATCTGAGAGACTGAGAGACGCTTGATGCGCCGGTGGAAGGACTCGGCAGCGGCTTATGACGCCGAAACAGGATGCGTGGGTAACATTACTTCGGGGTACACCTTCCATTTGAGAGAAGCATGTCCAGGACCAAGTCACACTGACGCCCATGCTCAGTTGAGGCGGCGCCTGAAACTGAGAATTCCAGTGGGCTCAACGGTTGCTCGCGAAGACGTCTATTTACTTTCTTGGTCGGTGCACTTGTCAAACGGCGGTCACAGGTGAGTTGCTCATTGTTCTTTTTGCTGTCACAAATCCCCGCAGTGCCATGGATGTTCGAGTCAGGACGCTGTCGGAATAGCTGACCATCCGTCACGCCAGTGTTCAGCAACCTGTGTCGCAGTAAACTTGGGTGATTGCTATCCTGCTGGCACTGTGCATCTGATTTCGTGTAATTGCAGCATTGGGTCGAATCATACTGTACACACGGGCTGATACGTTCTGATTTATCGTGTCTGATACTGTGTCTGCGTTACACCCACACCGGCTGCAGACTTCTCGAAAGGATCAGGATCGTAGGCTGCTATCGCGGTACTATTTCATCGACATCTTGTAAACGATCTCTTGCCGCCAGCTTCTCTAGTCTGGTCTTACGCATTTCCTCGTGGCCTAAATTGTCCGGCTTCCGAAATTCCTCTCAGAATAGGAACTTATCTCGCAACCCAGCCACTGACTGGGGCGAGTCAGTTGAGGCACCGGATGAGTTCACTCGTCTGTTTTCGCCGAGCCCCCCTCCGAACCATTAATTCATCATCGACATCTACTGCCCACTATATAACTCGCCCATCTCTGATCTCCGTCCCCCTTGCGCGCCCCCGGATTATCACAGGAACTCTCCCATCCCATCCCTCCTTGTCAGCCATACACTTCTTCCACACCGCGCATCGTAGCATGCCGGTCCCAGTCAGCCCTCTCTTTCGACGCGAACCAAGCGAAGACGCCCTGGGCATCGCCATTGCCACTTCCGACATGTCTCTCCACGACCACTCACCCTTTCTCTCTTTCGAGGATGCGCACTCATTCGACACTGGCGTCAGCGACTCGAATCATATGATCTTCGACTTTGACGACACAATGACCTTCGAGTCCAAACCAGCCTTGTCGTCGTGGCCATCGCACAATGAATACTCGACGATGCCGTTCTTCGAGGGCTCACCAGAGTCGACCACGAGCCAGCTCGACTTTGGGTCTGCACATTTGCCTCCGAGTGATCGATCATATACCGCCGGCATGCTGAACGGCTTCTCCGACGTTCCCCAGACCACTGCAGACTTCCAATACTCGCAATGGATCGCTGACCCAGACGTCTCTGCTGCACACCAACAGCCTCATTCGCACTCAACACCCATCGACATCCCGCCACTGGGCTCACCGACGCACTCATCAGCAAGCTCGTTCGGTGGCTACAGTGAGAACTCATCTATCTTCCCCGACGTCACTCCCTTCTCTCCCACCACCTCGTACGCCGCCTTACAACCGCTTCCTCGGTCCTTCTCGCCGGGCGAAGATGGAGACGCCATGGGCACGCTGCGTGCGCACCGGACTCCGGCCGTATCATTCACAAGCTCGGACGCGTCGTCGATGAGCCCGCCAATGTGGGCCTCACAGCTCTTCTCTCCTTCGCAACAGCCGGCACCGACAGTGGGCTCGCCGGGCTACTCTCCGTCGCCGCTGTCTGAGGACGCCTTCGCGACCCAACGACCTCGCACCCACTCCCGACGCAGCATCGCTCCTGTATCTGACGTGTTCCATTCTTCAAGCGCCCCCTCTGCGTCCCACATTCGGCCGCCGCTATCACGAGGCTACAGCAGGCGATCGGAGTCTATCAGCGAGCACGATGATGCAACTGTCCGGCGGAAGAAACGGAGTTTCGTCGAGGACGACGAGGATCACCGGTCCGTAGACAAGGCCGAGAAGGCAGATGGTCAGTGAGCGTTTATTCTATTATGTGGGCGTGTCGCTGAACTTCGTGTACCTTGGCATTGTAGTTCCGACGAAGTCGCTCTTACGGCCGCCAAAACTCGCGCCGTCGGCATGGCAGTTATACTTCACTGATTGGATTCAGCGCCACCAGGCATCTAGCCATAAGAAACTCAATGTCGCTCAGGCAGCCAAGGAAGCTGGACAAGAATACGCCAGGCTAAGCTCAGAACAGAAAGAGGTACGCAGATAGTCTTTGATCCACACATGTCCAATGTAAACTGATTGTCCTGATCCAGCCCTACAGACGCCGTTCGCAGGCCGCCAAGGAGGCTCGGGAACGTGAGCACGCAGCGTACATGCGCACGCTCACTCCAGATGATATCAAGCGTGAGAACGCGTTCCGAACAGCTCAGCGCAAGGCGGGAAAATCACGCAAGGGTAACATCAAGGACCCGAACGCCCCCAAGAAGCCACTCAGCGCATACTTCATGTTTCTGCAACGCATCCGATCGGATCCTAACCTTGTTCTGGAGGTCTTTGGCGACGAGTCTGAGACCACAAAACAAAGTGTTCTTGCAGCCGCCAAGTGGCGTTCTATGACTGACGATGAACGCAAGGTAGGCTTGCTTATTCTGCATGAACTAAAATGCGATGGCTAATCAATATCCGTCTCTTAACCACAGCCATTCTTAGCACAGGCGGAGCAGGAAAAGCTCGAATACGAAGCTGCGAGGAAGATGTACGAAGAAGGGACGACTGGTTACAGTTCCAGCATCAACTTCAGCATCCTGCCGGGCAACCCGATCAACTCCATCGCATTCCCATCAGGCAGTTTCCTGCGACCTGTCAAGCAAGAGCCTGCCAGCTCCGAAGGCGAAAGTGATATCGATGATGGTGTGGACCGCCGTCGCTCTCCATCATGAGGTTGCGAATACTTGCCCACTTTTACGCCCATTTAGCCATGCCCCTTCTTGTTCTTTTCCGTTTGCACCCACGCCCCTACGCCTGATACCCAGTTTAAGTTTCTCTATGACACTTTTTCCCTTCCAGCCCCCTTCTCTGCGTTCTATCGATCCCAATCCAGTGCGTTATCGCATCGGCGTTCTTCCGTCCACCTCTCCCACCTCTCTGTCCCGTCCATACGTACACACGCCTTTTTCTTCGCTTCCTTCGACTTCCACATTCCGCTTCTTGCCCCACAATACCCCTCTCTGCTTCTGGTTTTCGCACGCACCCTTCTTTTATGGTAGCGTCCCCGTGGTTTGTTGCTTGTTGCTTAAACATGGACCTTGATCATGCAAATACGGCTGTATTCGTATCTTCCCTCGTGCCTCTGCTCCAACTCTCTGTATTGATAGCTGATCTGCTTCTCACACCCCAACGCCGGGGCCCCTGTCCCACTCGCTTCTTCCATGCCCATTCATTATTACTACTACATACGTAGTTTGTTGTGCATACCCCTTATGACCTCTGTCACGACTCCCTTATAGCTGCTCTTCTCCTTTTGTCCTGCTCTCGTCCTCTAGATGAGTAATGGAATATATACAGGTCACCATTTTTATCGGTGCCCAAGATGTACGCGATCAATTGCAATATTACTACCACCCCCGCTCTTCCCGAAAGCACTCGTGTCTATTATCCTCTCTCACCATACATCCCATCCTGTGTTAGTAAGGATTGAAGATTTGAGCTCAAGGGCGCTCACGTCCAGATGAGCCCTGCTTCGCGCTCGTAGTTCGTAAGCACTCGTTTAGCCTCCGATACGGACTGGACCTCATCCGACCAGAATGTCTTACCATTAGTCCGTGTACCCGATGTTGGAGTTACAACGGACCCCAGTGATGGGCATAGTCGGGACATGTAAACCTCAACTTAGACCCAGCGTCGCAGAACCACCACATGAGTCTGGCATACTCTAAATGTCCTTCGAGGTACCGTAAACAGATAAGTAGGCACCCTACGTTGATTTGAAACGCACCCAAGACTATGCACCTAATAGCTGCTGGGTGATCGAGGAGAAGGGGAGGGTACTAAGTGTAACAGCCACCAGCCACACCGCGTCGAACGGGTTTAGACTGGTGATCCGGCTAGTAGTGTGTGTCCTTTTTAGCTCATACGCTGGCTCGTGAACTTGCGATAAATAGGTGGTGGCCACCACGGCCTGCGGAAGTGTAACGCCCCGGAAAAGTGTATTGAGCGGCTGAAGTGCACAGTTCGGCCTGACTGTACATATGAGTTGGCCTCAGAAACGGATCAGCTGTAGAGGCGTGCTACTAAACGGTGTAGGGTAAGAAACTAACAGTGCTTGCACAGCGTCAGAACATACGTCATGCATGAGTGCGACATGTTTGTAAGAGGCGTCGATTCGTTGGAGCAGCGGTAGTTGCGAGCCGCGTGTAATTATGGCCAGCAGAGCGACAGTGAGGGACGACTAAGTAGATCTCTCGTCCTTTGCTTCTACGCTCATAAGCTCGTAGCTGGATCTAACTCTGAGAACACGAAGAATACTGTGTCATGTGCGGAGATGCACGGGTGTTCAATAGAGTCGATTCGAAGGCTCACCGAAAGTCTGTGCATTGGGGCAGACCGGGTGCGACGGAACGCGAGAAGGACATTCGAGCTATCGACTAGCAACACTCGAAGCAGTCGCAGTAGCCCAGGTACCTGCGCTCCCCCCCTAGCCAACGGATATCTAGGGCTCCGTTGGCCGTGTGTTAGTCCTTTGGAATAGCATAGAATTGACAGGCGTGCCGAGCCATCGTAGAAGCTCGATATCCGAGACGTACGATGTTGCGCAGTACTTACGCATGGTTGTTTGTTATGCCATGGCTGTGTAACACAGACCGGGTGCGCCATGCTTGGTGAAATTGGCAGAGATAGGATTCGGCTATGTATGTTGTTTGAGCCTAAGTGACGCTGACTTGAGGTATAGATGGTGAAACGACATACCTAGTAAGTAGTGGAAACATCGGAGTGCAAATCATATGGGATGTTTCACATCCCGTCCCGCGAAAGCCAGTCGCCCGTAGTACAACGTTTCTGAGTACGATTCCGGTTTTCACTTGCAGGATACAGTGTTCCACATTGACTGTGCAGCCACAAACATGACTCAGAGCAGACGAGTGCAACGCGTTTGCATGCAAGCCGTGTTGCACGCTGACAAGTGTGTATAAGCTTTCAGATAATGTCGAGTGGTATGTGACTCGCCTGTCAGGTCTCATGGGATTCAAGTAACAGCCACGACATTCATGCAATATTCATGACTCGTCTACGACCATTTTGGCGGTTCATATCACAGATATGATGAAAAGATGCTTCACAGCACGCAGTTAAAATGACAGAAAGCGCAGTGCCGTCAACATCTTCTAGTCTATCGAAAGTGTGCAAACCATCAACTGGTGCGGGGCACCGTCCTCGTCGAATTCATCGCCCTTGTGAGCATAGTATCTGAGTAAAATGGTTTATCGCTCATAACAGGAAGCCACATACCACAGGCTCGTACCCAAATCTATAATCGGTTATGAATCAATGAACGATCATCGCAAGGTGTTTTCCAAGGAGCTGTGCTTACTTCGCATAAAAAGGTTTCACATACAACTGCGAGTGTGAATGAATCTTCGCGACCGACAGTCCGTTCTTCTTGGCGTCTGCTCGTACCCAGTATTCCAAAGCTTGTACGAGTTCTCGTCCGAAGCGGAACTGCCTGTAGTCCTTGAGAACGGCGAGACGACTAAGCTTGTAATAGCCCTTCCCCTTGGTCGCGCGGATCGTCCCAACAGGTTTGAGAGAAGGCGTGAGTCGTAGAAGGAAGTGTGTCCCTACATCTTCTAAGCTATACAAGCCGTGAGATCAATGTCTACATTCCTGTGAAATCAGGACAAAGTGCGTACTCGTCTTTCTCCGTATCCGCAGGAAACCCTTGTTCATGATGGAAAACATCGAGACGGACGTCGAAGCATTGCTCCCATAAGGAGTTTCTGCCTTCTGTACCCAGTGGAGGGACTACGATAATCTCGTGTAGTGGAGCAGACATCCTGGTTCCTCCTCGGGTTGATTGTCAGGTAACAAACGGTGCAGTCGAATGGTACATGCAACGTTATATGTAAGTTACTAGTTGAGTCACTGGCGCTTTCAAGTTGGATCCAGCTCGCTGATTGGATGTTTATGATGCAATTCTGAGTGTGCATGAATGAAAGAGCTGGAGAGTTCGAGAATCGGGGTGAACTAACCGTTGTGGAAATCTCAAATTGCCAGTGAATCTGAGTCAAGAGTAACTAGTAACTGGCAAGTCAACATCCTCAACATTTTCAAGTAATTGGATACGGTCCGATGCGGAGCGGTATACTGTCACATCTTGAACATGCAATTGCAACTTAGAAAACAGTGAAGTTCCCTGCGCCATACATTGAAAGCTGCAGGCGACCGAGGGAGCACCGGATCAGAATACGATTCATTACACGCAGAGGACAATAATCACTTGACGAAATTTATCCTGGAACTTGGAGTGGCAGTGAGTAAGCTGAGTTAGAATTAACGTAATTTTCTACAGCTTAAGGTAAAGTACAGGACGTACCGTGCGTATCCAAACGATCGAATCAAGCCCTTGCAGGCTTGCACTGGCAGTAGGTCAACTTGCTGAAGTCGAAGTCATGACAATCAAGACGAGTGATCATTCGGCCTGCCCAGAGTGATCGCGGCCAACCACTGCCCGGCCACTGCCGACGCCGGGTTCCTTCATGGGCGCTTCTTTGAATTGAGGAAAGTTCATGCGACCACTCTTCATGCTCCTGGATGCTGCCTCACTCCTGTTTCGCTGCTCTTCAAGGACTGTATTTTGACTCGTTACAGGTAAGTGTAACTCCCTCACAGACAGCTTAATATCGATACTAAAACTTTGTTAGCCCCCTGCCGAACTGCGGATACAGGCTCTGTAATGCTGGAGCCTCTGGCTGCTTCCGTTATGGGCACCATACTCTCTGCCCGCCAGTTTGCTGCCCCAAGCACGGCACAGTCTGCATTTAAGGCTATGGGTCGTATCTCTGGCTCTACACTGCCACCCGATTTCTTCAATCCGCATCCGAGACGCAGTCCCAAAGGGAAGGAGAGAGAGCATCCGGATGTACCATGTGGGCTTTGTGCGAAGGAAGACATGAGTAGCGGACGTGTGGGGAATATGGCTATCACATCTGCCTCAGGTATGTAACTAGTAACCAGTCTACTCGAGTGTTTACTCATCTGTAGGGAAGCCGCGAAACCCTCCAGCATATCCCATTTCAGATCATCACGCACACGACGCATTGAAGGTCACAGGCACCTCTCGGATACCTGCACGAATCGCATCTCAAGGTCCGGGGAGCTCCAGCAGCAAGGCCAATCTCCACACCGTAGACATGCCTCTAGTGTTCCTGACCCATTAACACACGGCGGTTCGGCGGGTGACCGACATAAGCAACGACTGAAACAAGTCATTCTTGGGGGTGGAGTGTCGGACATGGAAGAGGCATGGCGCTCATACGAATACCTACGGCTTGAAGGCTCCTTGCACACAATCCCGATGCCCGAACTTGTGACGTTTGCCGAAAAAGTCGCAGCGCATGCCGACACGGGTCGTACTGGAGGCTCTGATTCGTATCGAAGACAATGGGGCTCGCGACTGTCTTCTATTCTGCGGGATACGGAGTCACGGCTGCAGCGGGCTGCCTCGCAAAGCGTCCTTCCTATTGTTGGGCGCTGTCTTATGTCCCGTGCGCTTGCCTTGATGGACCAAATGGACGACGCTCTTGAATTATGCCATGACATCGAGGCGCATACTTTGCAGAAGGCTAACGAACGTCATTACCTTCGAATGTACCAGACTATACTTCTTGTACTCAGCGAACGTGAAGGCTCTCCCTCTGCGATCCGGTTTCTTCTCGATGAATGGGAGAATCTTCAGAAGTACTTTCCTCCCGATACTCGCGACTACCAGAAGGAACTAGTGCCCTACGTCCACTCGTTTCGCGAGGCTGTTTGGGACATTGCGAAGAAGCTGGAGCACGTCGAACAGTTCTTTGGAAGTGCCGATCACAGCAGGTCACCAGAATGGCGTAGAAGAGCGGGTGCCTTTCTTATACGATTGTTCTGTGAAAGGGGTTTCCCGCTGGACGCCGCCGCCGCCATAGAAGCTTTCAGGTCACGCAAGGAAGCACCACCATGGGAAGAACTGATGCTAGCAGTGAAAACTCTTGTCAAACATGAAGCGTTCGACGCCGCCAACACATTATTCCTCGAGGCCGGACACCAACGTTCCTCGACAGATCCACACGGCTCTTCTGCTCAAGAGCGAAAGTGGTCGGAACGGGAAGCAAATCTCTATCATAAGACGGGACTCTATCTCTATGCTCACCAAGGAGATCCTATATCGGCCGACCGATGCTTCAATGCTGTATCCCCCGCAAGACGAGCTTCTCCCGCCGACATCGCCCTTCTTATACATGCCTATGCCCTCGTCGGAGACGTGGAAAGTGCTGTTGGCCGTCTTACTCACTACACCTCGAATGGCAAGCTTCGTCCTAATATCATTCACTACTCGGGTATCATCCTCGCGCATGCCAAAACTGGTGATTTCGCCGGTATGGAGGAGTGGATAGGGAAGATGGCGCAAGCAGGGTTTCGTCCGGATAGGCACGTGTATAGCATCATCCTGCAGGGTTTCGCGGAACGTGGAGACAGCTCGTCCGTTGGGAAGATTCTCGATTGGATGCGAGATGCGAAGCAGCCGCTGTCTGCCCATACAGCCACTTCCGTCATTGCGATGCTGGCTCGTAAGAAAGATTTGCATGGTGCCGAGGGGATGTTCAGGCGTTCAGTGGATGAAGGCATTGTTCCTGACCGTCAGATGGTCACCGCCATCATGAACGCACATGTTGAAGCCGGTAACTGGTCGGGTGTCATCTCGACTTTTGACTATCTGAAGGCGGCTGCGGCCGAGAAACGGTCTCCGCTCACGGTTCAAATCCTCAACACCCTTCTCAAGGCATATGTCCTCGCAGGTGCTCCTTGGGCCGTCATCGGTGCTCTACACGGCTACATGAAGGACACGGGAACCGGGGCGGATGCGTATACTTACTCTCTGCTGATACAGGCGGCTTGCGACAATGGCCATATGTCTACGGCACATAAGTGGTACGACGAGCTACGAAAGCGTGCATCGACTGGGCAGTCGCACCTGCGCATCAACATCTTCGCACTCACTATTCTAATGGCTGGATGGTTGAAGCAAGCCGACCGGAAGCAGGCGATGCAAATATATGAATCGATGCTGAGGCAGGGAATCCAGCCGACTCCCATCACCCTCCACCACATTATCAAGGCGTACAGCGACCAGAAGACTCGGAGCAGTCTAGAGACCGCTCTCGCTTTCCTACAAGAGTTGATGGGCTCGTCTAGCGACAAGTCATGGCTTGCGACGAATCGTGGCTATACAAACGGTCTGAATGGTCTGTACGGCCCTCTTCTGACTGCGTATGCACAGCAGAAGAACCCCAAGAGAGTCGAGGAACTTATCCGCGATATGGAACGACAGGGTGGTAGACCATCTTTTGGCAACCTGACCGCCCTACTCGATGCCTATCGAAGGACCAGCAATCTAGAAGGCGTGAGACGCACCTGGTCACGTATTTACGATGTGGCGCTGTCATCTTCCACTGCGGCCTCGTTCTTGCAAACATCCAACACACATGAGACGAGGTCTCGCGGGCCTGTCCTCTGTGTACCCCTCTCGATTTACCTGGACGCTCTGTCGTCCGCCGGAGAACATGCAGAGGTCGTTCCCACTTGGAAGTTGTTGACGGACTCTGGCTTCACGGTTGACGCGAACAATTGGAACCAACTAGTCGTTGCCGCCATTCGTGCAGGACAACCCATGCGAGCATTCCAAATTCTGCAGGATATCCTCATTCCTCAACAACGCCGCGCTGAGCAGCTTCGTGGCCGTGACGAAAATTCCGTCCCTGCTAGTCATGTGTCGGAGGGAGACGATTTCACCACCGGCTCCGAGGGCAGCTCTCGCGATAAAGGAAGGCGTACGGTGAACACTCGGCTGGAACAACGCCGTCTCACATATCTTATGTATAAACTGAGACAGGCACCCAACGACCCAGCGACACCACTTCATGCCATGTACAGAATATCTCCTGCTTGGTCTGATTGGGGTGCCCATCCGAAAGTACTCGAACTTCTTCTGGAGACATTAGGGCGATTGATGGCTGGCGGGTTTGTGACGCAAGTTCCCAAGGGGGGAGGTACACCTTCCCCACGCAGAGGATGGATAGATGGAATCAACTACGGGTGGAGGGGCTTCGCTCGCCAGAATCTCAAGCACATCGTTTCTACCTATCCAGATGCCGTTGCACTCGTTCTGCGTTGGAGAAATAATGTCGACAGAATTCAGGGCAAGACCTCTCTACCGCAGACGCAGCCAACACAAGCACGGTCCAGCCTGAGCCGACAAATTCGCTCTGCTCGGGCGTGGTTCGTCAAGGGCGAACGTCTACGTGCTTCTAAACGCAGTCAGCGGTCACCCTCCCGTAGGGTCGCCACGATATGGCCTAGAAAGCTGAGGAAGTCTATTCCCCTCGTACAAGCGGAGGTACCATATTCGGACGTCTTCCCGAGGACAGTCAGCCAGTAGGACCCTTCAGATAGGGCTATCAGGGCCTTGTGGTCCATAAGACTGAGCTTAATTTACTCATGTCGCATACCCTAGAAGGCCCTGCCTCTTGCTGTTCCTCGCTGCCCCTCTGAGGGCGTCCCAAGATACGCCGTCCCACCTGTGACCGGCTCACGCAGCCCTTCCTTCACTCAGGTCTTCGTGTACCTTTTGCCACGCGCACGTTTATCGGCTGGAACCCTCGGACAGAACTCATGGAATGGCTTCGTCTTCTGTCACGGTAGCACAATCAGACCCATTAAAGTATCTTACAGCACATGTATCTAGGGAGGAAGAACCGGCGTACATATTCACAGTAATAAGTAATTCTGACCCGTGCGACTGTAACTCCGACCGATAGCATGTAAAGAGAGAAAGCTTGTGCATGTGACAGAGCGCAGCGATGATAGAATACTACAATAATATCGACGACTGGGAGGCAGGCATGGGGTTGAGGGGTATATGCGCGACCGGCGTCTAGAGTATAAGTACACGTATGACCATATCCTTCTTCTTGTCTGTCTGGTACTATCGGAACGCGCCTTCCGAGATATGCGAGGGAGTCGCAAACCGTAACGACAGCAGACATCTAATCTGAATCCTCTCCAGACTCGTCAGAGCCATTACGCTGCCGTTTGCGACCTTGCTTATTGTTTCGGTTTCGCTGTAGGTCATACAAAGTTCGAATCAAACTCCAAGGAAAGACGACAACCGAGGTGAGACTAACCAAAGGAAGCTTCTGACCCTGATTGCCCAGGGCGATGGAAAGTGCCGTAGTATCTGCGATGGACCGTGGTAATCAGCATCGATAACGAAAGACTATCCCACTGGGCAAGCACGGAAACCCACCCGGTACACCAGGGAACCTCTTGGCCGAGAAGACGACGAAAGGTTCCGTGAAGGTCTGCGCTAGGACGGGCGACTGATCTGTGTGCACTCCGTAGGCTCTGAGATCCGGTGCGGGAGGGCTATTTCCAGAAAGGCAATTGACAGAATCATACCATTGAAGTGGCCAGAAGAGGTTAGGACGCAGTGATAGAGAAGCCAGACGTCAGAAATGGAGATCAAATCAATGCAAAGGCTGTATGTGACCACTCACGCGCCGACGTTCATGAGACGAAGCCGAAGGCGGAAGGTACCTGAGATCAAATATAGACGAACGTTAGTTGACAGTGGAACACGTATTGAGTTTGACGGGATGAACTGTCCCGCCCGTAGCACGGAAGATGCAAGGATAGCGTAGGGGCACACACCTTCAGTGCGAATAGACAAGTCTTGGAAGAGGAAGAAGATTCCGGGCTTCCGATGTTCATCAAGCAGTCGGCACGCATTGGCCGAAAGGGGACCGACAAGAGTCCGAGTGTAAGTGTGTCGAGGCAGAGGCGGAATAGTCGATGGGGGAGTGCTCTCCCTTGTATAATTCTGAGTCTGCTGAAACTGACTCTGGGCTTGAGCCTGAGCCTGTTGTTGGTGCTGCTGTTCCTGCTGCTGTTGAGCGTAAGACGCGGAGGCATACATAGATGTCTCTACGGGAGATGTGTGGTGTGATGGCGTGGGATGAGAAGTTGCAGCTGGTTGTACTGCATTCGGTACCGAAACATATCTCGCATAGGGATCAACAGGTGTAGTAGACCATGTCGGGTGTTGACTACCTGTCGATGGTATCTGCGGTGCTCGGAGAGCCGGGTCAATGACTTCTTGCCCGTGAGAAACCGATTGGTTATCAAGCGGAGTATAGGTCTACCAGTAGATGTTTTATGAGCGGTAAGGAGTTTGCCCCTTGTCGTATCCAGTAAAATCACTTACCTGCCAGGGAGCACTGGTTGCATTGCTGTTATACACCTCTGTGCCATTCGATTCGTCCAAAGCGCCTTGGGTCTCGTTCCTTCCCATCGAAGTATGTATCGAGGGCAGTGCCGGCGGACCAAAGGGTTGAGATGTCCCTTGAGAGGCATAACTCCACGATGAAGAGGCTTCTTGCGGTCCGTACGACTGATAACTGGCGCTATCTTGGACAGATGCAGTTTCAGCGGGGAATGGATAGGCTTGTTGACTGTATGTCGGCGATGTGGGAGCCATGTAAGGAGTCATGCCACTCGTCTGTCGGGAGACAGCACATTAGCCATGACAACACGGCTTCAGGGCAGTAAGACGCGCAGCTTACCGACTGATATTGAGAAGTACTGGGCGTGGGAGGGACGGGACTCTGGGCTTCTGAAGGCTGACTTGGGGGTGCGGTGGAGGAAGTGGTTGCTCTCCGCTTCGACTTCGGTGCATTGGCAGGAGTGTATCGATCCGCGGATGTGGGGTGCAAGACCAGATTCATCTCCTTCGTGCCATCTGCTGACCACAGATCGACGGTGACCAGGAAGAACGAGCAATCTACTTCGCTGCGAAACCATTACATCGAGTACATGTGGTAGACATAGTAAGACGACGTACTCGACATCCACGAGTGACGAGTCTGGTCGCTGGACGTGCATCTTAGCGACTGCAGCGGGAGCTAGTGGTCTTCGGTCCTGGAAATGCAGGTTTCAGGATACAAGTTCGGCTGCAATTTCAGCTCTCATCAGACGCACTTTGTCTCCAAAGCCACACATCCTAGCCCTGATTGGATTCTGCACGACCTCTAGGGAGTAGTATCTGCAATGAGGTAGCATAAACATTTGTCAGCGCGGACCGAATCCAAGGACACACCTTCGCCCATACGGAGACTCTGGACTCCAGCTTCCCCACGTATTCAAAGCTGGTGCTGGCTGTGGCGGGGGGTTGTTGACCTTCTGGATCATCGTGCAAGTACAATGTCGAACCGAAAGAGCAGAGGACTGGCGGGGGCGCGGGTGTGCGTGACTGACACGGGTTGTTTACAGAGGAGAAGGGTAATATAGTGCGTGAACACTCTGCTACCAAGAGACCTTCTCACAGGTCAAAGAAACAACCGCGGTCGATAACGCAATGAAGGGTACGAGGGTGGGAGAGCTGAACCCGACGCTGTGGAATGTGATCCTGCTCAACGAATGGCCTGGCAATCACGCAAGACCGGTCGCTTTTCCCACCGTGCGTGTGTCGCGTCCTGGGCAACGATGGCGAATGCCTGGAGAACTGTATGTCGGGTGGTGTTCAACGCGAGTGAGGTCGTTGTCGACGAGAGCAAACGGCGGACGAGGCTGGAGGTAGTAGTTGGTTAGAAACAAGCTATGATAATTGCCTCGGCGATCCGCTTTGGATGAATTCCCATAGATGCCACGCCGGCTACTTCCTCCTTATTTTTCGACGGCCAATAAAGGTCATCATTCTCTCAGAGCAATATTAGTGTCCGCCGGTACTTATGAGCATATTCCAACGTGGTTTCGCTCTCACTCTCACACCAGCTCAGGGGATGCACCGACATTACGGTTTACAGTATGCTGTACTACACTGTGCCTCACCTCCAGCTCAAACTGGCACCGCAGATACTTCCCGAGATGCGAGCATATATATGTAAGCATTTCCATAAATTATACAGGCTCCACCACGCATTATCTTCGTTTAAGTATATGTGGCCCTCTGTGTGTTACTCAAGTAGTGCTTCTAAGCGCCGAAAAGCAAACGAAAGTCCTCGAATCGGACTTTCTAGTCCGGGGGTTACAAACAAAGATGTACTTGGCTGCATACGCGCAGCGTAAACGTATAGATAGAGTCAATAAATACCTTTGAGACGTCCACAAACACATATATATTCTAGAAATCCTTCCATTCGTCCCAGTCATCGCTCTTCTTGGCCTGGGTAGCAGTGGGTGCTCGAGAGGTGAGACCAGTTGCCGATGTAGGCGCAGGGTGGGATGGAGACGATGGAGTATGTTGGTCGAAGAAATCGTCTTCGTCTTGGTAGAGCGACGAGCTCTCGCCAGAGTAGTGCTGGTCGACGACGCCGTATCCTTGTCTACTGGGGCCGCCTCTGACTGTGCCCACGACACCGCTAACGCCTCCTGCGACGTCCACGCCAATCGTATGCTTCGTCCAAGTGTTTGCGGTCGAGCCCAGCTCTCCAGCGCGTTTCCCGGCCTCGCTCACGTAGCCTTTGACTTGAGTCTGGAAATTGGGGTCCATGACCTTCTCAGTTGCAGGCTGAATCACGTTTTCGCTAATAACGCGAGTGGCACCGACCACTGCAGACGAAAACAAGGACCATCCTTTACTCAATGCAGCCATAGGATTTTCTTGGAAGTCCTCCAGCCTTGGGGCAGCTGCTGAGGAAAGCCCGTACGAGGGGTGCTGAGACGGTGACGGAGTATTACCGAAACCTTGGTATCGCCCACCCTGTGACGGCGGTAGATCCTCCGGACGGCTCGCATTCGCTTCACCGAGACCGGCAAAGAAGGATTCATTAGCAGCCTTTTGGTCCGGGAACGACGTCGCTGCCGGGCGAGGGGAGCTGGTAGGCGTGGAAGAGAAGGAGGCGGGTGAGCCGGTGCGTGCGGGGCCACTGCGCCCTGACGACCTCGACTTGCGTAGGCCCTGTGCCGACGACGGACGTCCTGGTGCTCCAAGGGAACTAGGAACGGACAGCCTATCAGCTGGTGGCGGAGACGGTGACCAGGATTTGCCGGCAAGCTCTGCGTCGAGCTGAATGAAATTCACGTCATTCAGAGTGCGAAAGATGAAGGTGAAGGTGTCTTACCTTCTCACGATACTGAGTTGCGGCCCACGAATGATATGTATCGTATGCACTCATACTCTCGGTATAGCCACTCTGATCAGCGGGGTAAGATTTCATGAAATCCTTGAATGGTTTGTTGCCCCCGCGCTGTGGTATGTGTGAGATTGCAGCAAACATGCATGAAACCTATTATTAGTCCTAACCTGCATGCGTTTGATTTGTTCTTCTTGCCAAGTGTCCATTGACACGGACCGCACGAAACTTCGACACCTGTTAGCCACAATGCATCGATGTAGTTGAACGAGTCATACTCACCTAACATGTACACCGAACCCTCTGTGCACGCCAGCACATTGTAGACACAAGAATATGGCAAAGCTAGAGAATACAACTTGACTTCGCGCTCTAGAACCATGCTAGACTCAGGCTAACCTGACGGTAGCCCATTGAGGATTTGGATTACCACAATCCACACATTTCTTGTTCTCGAGCTCTTCGTTTTTAATCAATTCTTGAAGGATTCGCTTGGCCGAAGCTTGGTCCATCTCGGGTGCTCTATCCAAGAGACTCACTGACAGGGTTTATAGTCAAGACGAAGGGTCAAGTTGTCCACGATCAGGCGATGCCGCGAACCGCGATTCGACTCCAGTACGCGTGCGAATGCCACGTGTCCCACGCCGAAATCCGAAGGCATTAGGCGCGCATGCATTGCTGGTAACGGCGATGTGGCAAGTGTTTTGGCTTTACTTGTATTGTACATTTGACTATCTGGCCGCCAACACTTGCATCATATTCAAATCATGTTTATTTGCTCAACTGCGACACACAGCAGCCGCGAGGCGGACAAAGTCACCACACGAGGCATTCACAACGCAAATGACGCACACGGCCGATTACAGGGTAGCGCTCAGAGGTATAATTGGTTTCCGACTTTCATTGGCACAGTCGACGACGCGTAAGTAACGTGTTCTGGGATCTTACTCTTTTGCCACTTTGACCTCGTCCCATGGGTGGGTTTGAATCACTACCTGTTGAGCTAATTGCGGAGATTCTGGGCGAACTCGATCTCGCTTCCCTGATACTGGTCTCCTACCTCTCAAGGCGCCTGCACGCCATTGCCTCGGACCCTTCCTTGAATCCATGGCGTCGACCAATCCTGCGGAACTTGCAGATTACTTCGGGGGCTCCATATGAAAGATGCCTCAAAACTCTCAGCGTACGACATACTGTACCGCGACATAATTGGGTGGAGATCATCAGCCTGGCAAGGGCGGAGTGGCTGCTGTTTGAAGCCACATTACCACGACTGAATGAGTGGGAATGGGAAGAATGTTTCAGTAGAAGGTTCCTGCCGGGATGGAGGAAGTGGAAGAAGGAGGATAGTACGTGGCAAGCAGCCTTTCTAAAGTGAGTGCATGATCGCTGGACAAGGATCACTGGTAGTATCATCTTGACGTCTTGGGTTCCTACAGAATACTCCACCGTGTCTGGCACAGAGCGAATACATCTTGTACCTCAGATGAAGCATGGACGAGGTATGCCTCATCCCTGCACTAAAACACCGTCAACTTCATCCTCACACTGCTTGCTATCAGGTACATAATCCTTCGTCGGAACGGAGTGGCGAACGAGCTTCAATCCGTATCCAGAAACTTTGAGCCGGTCGTCATATTTGATGATTTGAAGTAAGCACTATATTTCTCTGGCTCAACCTGTATGGTTGAACAACAAATTCTGCCGCTCAGATTACAAGCCAACCTCGATCACCTACCAACGAGAGTGCGAGTGCGTTATTATATTCAGAACGTCCTAAGCGGAAGCAAATTGCTGACATTGTCTCGAAACTTGAAGCTTGTTGTCGAGCTCGCCGATGTAAGAATAATCGCTCTCGGAGTGCTCAATAAACCGAGGGGCCCAACATCCGTCAACACCAACGCACGGCTCTTTTTACATCCTCCCGGGATCGAAAATGAAATGCCCGAGATACCACCGCCTGCCAGTGTCACCCCTTCGGATCCTATCGCGGGGGGCGGGGATGAACGAGATGGCCATGCTTCGATTGTCATTGGTGAGTGTTATTATATGCCTCCTGAGCGTACTGTCAAAGAGCTCAAACATTGACTGTTTGGCCAGGCGATATTCACCAGATCTATCGGAACATGACACATCCGTTGCCAGCCCGTTGTCATGCTAATTATCCATTTTACACCTCAAGCGGCGAGGACAAACGTTGGATCGTAGAGGGTGGCCGTGAGGAAGAGGGGCTGTCATGGGTCGGCCCAGTGATGTAAGCTCTGAAGTCCCAGGCAATCTCACAGTTTGAGTTAATCGTGCACCCTACCCAGGATAACAGTACAGGTCATCGGATCACATACCAAGGAGCCTACTACAGGCTCACCGTTGCAAGACTGGGACCTTGTTGATGGGCCAGGTAGAAGCCAGTACGCCTCATTTACTTGGGCAGACCTCGCCGCGATCGCACCTTGGCTGGAGATTCCAAAGAAGATCGACGGTGCCGGCTTGGGAAACGAATAACATATGCCATCATGTGGATGACACTATCTCTTCCGATTGGTTGTGCGGTTTATAAGATCGATAAACTCGGAGTTAAATTTTGGGTCATCTAGAGATTTGTTAACTTAAGCAGTGAGTGCCGCGTCACTATGAATTAATTTTGTCAGTACGCGAAGTCTAAATCATTTGGCTGCTTCCTCTCGGATAAATTGACTGACGTGTTAGATATTCTATATATTTCCAGCTCGTACTGCAATAAGGTCCTGAAGCATTATTTATTGTATCTCAGATTTCGTCACAACAGTCGGACGAACTTCATTGCCTTTTGTGGTCAAGATCATCGGCTTCTTTCAGGGCGCGCCAGATCCCAGTGCCCAGTCCGAGATCATTCTTTTATTGATGGCGCCCGTCTACTTTAATTGTCTTGACAGGCAACCACCACTCTTAATTCGCTCCCTCGGTGACCCAGGGCCGAGCCCAAGGACTCCACGCATGGCGAAGACAATTGAGAGGTGCCCTTGGATCTTTAATCCATCCCCGTCACCGGAAGAAACAGGGTAATGACGATCAAATCTATTCGTCTGGACGATCGTGCGTCGAAATGGTTATAAGCACACTAGCATCTTCTCTGACGAACGCCTCTCGACTTCTTCACCCCCATCCCGGGTCACCTCACGCCCCTCCAGAGCATCGGGTCTCTGGTTTACGATCTCTCAGCTTGAGCGCTGGTTATACTACCTGGAAGTGCTGTGCACTCCGACTTACTTTTGCTTTACGACTTCGCTTGCCCGTGGACATACACTCTAGACGAGGTACTTTCGATCTACGGCTTGTACAATCAACATGGCCAGAGCAGCTACGAAACCGAGGGTAAGTAAAATTCAACTGTTGATTATTTGACTATCATATTGAACACCGCTATCTTTTAGAAATATCAATGCATCCGGGGGTCATGCAGTAAGATGTTCACTACCAAGGGAGACATGAATAGACACATCCGGACCGTTCACGATGGAATCAGGTGAGTAGGAATCTATTGCCGCCCAGAATCCTATACCTAAACGGTGACGCTATCATCAGGGACTACGTGTGCAAGGAGTGCGGAGACTGTTTCGGACAGAGAACTTCTCTTCAGGGCCACCAGTCGAAGCAGTAAGTATCTCTCTCCTATACCCATGTGTAGTGTTCTGACGTGATCATAGTACTGGGGAAAAGCCATACCATTGCACCGTCGGAGGGTGTAATCGTCGCTTCGGAGATGCGTCTTCTCGCACTCGGCATGCTAAAGAAGTGCACGGTTCACACTATTATACTTGTATCTTCCCTCGTTGTAACAAAACGTAAGTCTTTCACAGGTTTACAAGCTCTCAATTTGGACAGACGTTTAATGTCCACCGTAGCACGAAGCGTAAATCCGTCATGGATAAACATCTGAAGAAGGCTCACAACGTGAAGGGAACTGCCGTGGACGAGATAACCGAGAGATCGATCCGTGTAAAGGAGGAGTTCCTGGACTCTCCATTGTCATCGTTGACCTCTCTTCCGGATGAAGAGAGCGAGACAGGCAGCTCTCAGGACTTCGTACGCGCGACTGAGTCATCCTCGTATTCACCTAGTCCCTCGCCGTCGGTCTCTCCACGCATCGGCAAGTTCCAGGGTGACTTCGTCCAGGCTTACTCGCTGGCCGAATCTTCGTTTGGTGCTGGTAAGTATCTCAAACGGTATTCTGACCTTCGTACTGACCAATTCTCAGGCTACGACACTTTCTACGACCCCTTCCTGTATCCGGTGACGGAAACCCTCGCCTATCCGGGTGTCCAGGGAGCTTTCTCCGGGACTATGGACATGGTGTATGGTGGTACATCACGTTACGCCGACGACTACACCTACACCTCGTTCAACGGCCACTACTCCCCAGCATCTCCCTCAACGCTGTCCCCAATCTCAATCTCTCCGTCTCCATCTCCCGGCCCACTGCTATGTGATACCACATCCCTCTCCAATATGACATCGCCAAGCTCCGAGCTGAGCTACGACTATATTTCGAGCTCGCCTTATTCTGACTGGTCTCAGCCCACTCCCTTCTTCTAGTTCTTCTATGGTTCTGGTGTTTATGACGTTTATGTTTTGATCATGTCTTTTTCTTTTTCACCTGGTGATGACGCGAGAACGCCTCCACGAGTATGCCACGCATTTTATGGACTATCCTTTCGGACACGGTACCTTAACTGTTTTTCATACCCTTCTGTATCGCTATCATAGTAGTTTTTTGCCGTCGTACAAGCGCATTTCGGCTCGTTGGGCCTTGATTATCGCGAGTACTTGTACTTCTAGCTTTCAAATTCGGTAGCGTCTTCAATCCACAAACCCTTTTGCCTGTCTCAACACACATGCCGTCACGTCAGCCTCCCTCCACGAGGGGATGACATTCTGTGTGAGAAACGTATTCATGGCGCCTGATGTAGACAAGCTACCATTCATTTAGACGCTCGATAAACATCCTGCTCCGCGCCCTCATCTCCCCCTCAAAAACTCTCCCCTCCTCCGGTTTACGCGACGCTACGTCTCTGCTGCTCCATTTTACGACCTTCACACGTCTCATTCAACGTACGAGGACGTTCTCAGCGCGCACTTAGCGCAAAGCAACGTGGTATCCCCGACAAAATGCTGGCTACTCTACAGCCGGCCGCGGTATTAGAGCCACATGATCTGGCACAATACCGCCCCGCCAAGGACATAGAAGCTTTCAATGCGCTCTTGCCTCCACCTATAGAATTTGTAGAGGGCTCTTCGTCTGGGACGTTGGCCGTAGTTGAGGGCAAGTACAAACCTATCAATGGAAGTGGGTCGGGAACACCCAAAAGTGGCAAAACCGAGGTACGAGGCTGTCCCCTTTGCTCTTTGATCGACATCCCTCATTGTGAACACCTCATTGCACTATCCAGGCATCCGATTCGCGTCGTAACTCACATACTGAGGCAGACAAGCCGGCGTCTTCATCTGCGTCCAGCACCAGGCAATTATACGACCATCCCATTGAGATTTCATGGCCGTCCGGCGCTGTGAAGGGATGCGGATTGGTGAACTCCGGAAATACATGCTTTCTTAACAGTGCACTGCAATGTTTGTTGCACACGCCACCTTTAATCAACGTGTTAATGCGCCATGGAAAGGAGGATAAATGTGCGTCTTCCGATTCCGTTTAGCATGTTGTTGACTTATACGTCCCTTGTGCAGGCTCAACAAAAGGCGGATTCTGCATGTCCTGTTCAATGCGAGAGCTCATGGTCAGCTGCTACAAGTCAAAGCGCGCGGTTATGCCCTATGTTATCACCAGTAAATTGCAAAGTGCGTCATGCAAACTCATCTGCTTGCTCTTTTTTGCTCACGCTTGACGGTAGACATCGCAAAACATTTGCGACGAGGTAGACAAGAAGACTCGCACGAGTTTCTTCGTTACGCGGTCGATGCATTACAGAAGTCATGTCTAGCCGGGCACCCTCCGTGAGTCTGGGTAGTGTCGTAGCATCCTGTGTAACCTGATTTCCCTCTTCAGGAAAATCGACCACAAGCTTGCAGAAACAACATGGGTCCACAAGATTTTTGGCGGCCGCTTGCGTTCCCGAGTTAGCTGCCTTTCATGTGGCTACAACAGTGACACCTTCGATAGCATTCTCGATCTCAGCATTGACATATATAATGTCCAGACGCTGAGAGATGCGCTTCGGAAGTTCGTTGCGGTCGATCACTTAAAGGGTGCGGACAAGTACAAGTGCGAAAAGTGAGTCTGTGCATAGTTTGGCGTACAGACTAGTAACCGGCTTCCGCTAGGTGTAAGAAGCACGTTACGGCTGACAAGCAATTCACTATTCACGACGCACCTACCGCTCTGACGGTACATCTCAAGCGTTTCACCCCTATGGGACGCAAGATGGCGCATCCTATCCGCTACGACGAGCGTATATCAATACAACCGTATATGAGTCAAGGTCAACATGGCCCTATGTACTCTCTATATGGTGTCATATGTCATGCAGGAGGTGGACCCAACTCAGGACACTACTACGCGTTCATCAAAGACGCGAATGGCAAATGGTACGAGATGAACGACGAGTCGGTGACGCCGAGCTTCCAACCTCCCCTTGGTCTCAAGAACGCATACATCCTGTTCTACCTGCGAGATAAGGGCCAAGCTCTCGACGCAGCGATTAGCTTAGGTGCTTCGGGACCTAAGACTCCCAAGGTTGGCCTGGCGGCAGGAATGAAGAAGAGGAAGGTAGTGGAGAGTGACGACGAGGATGAGGACGACTCGCGACCGTCAGCGGCCCCCTCTAAAGGTCGCTTCATTGGCCCGCTTCTACCGTCTCCTATGCCGAAGCCAGCCGAGTCCACAGAGCCGCGTCCGGATCCTCAGGCGGAGAAGCTCAAGAAGAGAATTGCGGAGAGGCAGGCAGCCAGTGTCACTTCACCCGTAAAGCCTTCCGCTGCCCTCCTAAGTCTCGCCCAGTACTCCGATGACTCCTCTGAGGACTTGGGAGAGAAAGTCGCTTCCAAAGCAACGACCGAGACCGCGACACCAGCTCAAGCCGCCGACAAACCCCTACCTCCCACTCCTTCCGGCTCTACCTCTCCAGTGGTATCGAAACCACCCAGCAGCCCGATACCGACCAAGTCGTTCTACGCCTCTGCACCTCCCAAACGTTCCGTTGACGAGAACTCACGGAAGCGCAAGTCCTTGGCCGACGACGATGACGATAAGGACGATGATGCTGACTCTCTGACGCGGTATGCGCGTACGCCGTTGTCTCATGCGGGGAACTCGACTCCTCGGAAGAGGGTGGGCTCTATCCCGCCTAACCCGTATAACCGCATATTTGGCGGCGGTGGGGGAGGGAGAAATAGGAATGGGGGTAATTCGTGGCCGGCTGGGTATGGGAAGAGGGTCGGACGCATGAAGCCTCGGGGTCTCTGAGGAGGCAGGCGTCTTACTTTTATTGTTTTAGACATCCCCTTTGACGGTATTTCTATCGTTGTTGCTGTCTAAACCCACGGATTTTGCTTTCGGTCGCTCGCAGACGCTGTCGCCAACTACCTTTCTCCTTCTCTCGCACCTCTACAGACGTGCGTGCTCTTGTATTATAGCTGCTAAGTATTCTACCCGCTTTGTATCCCGTAGTCGTATTTCTTGGACGTGGTAATGAAACCATCTAAACGAAGGAGATACTGTGCGTCCGTTTGGTCGTGTTTGATTTATCTGGCCACAACCAAATGTGCCCAAATATTGACTGTGTCCTTATGCATGAGGTGGTAGCAAGCTGTATACCGTAACCCTCTGCAGCACCTTGACGATTGTGCCGTCGTTGTTTGGCACTGTGAATGAGAAAGAAATGTACAGAGACACGTTCATGTATTGTATCTGATTACTCTGCTCCTTATTAATACATCAAGAATGTAGAACGAAACCTTTCACAACTTCGCCTTCGCCTGCCCCTTCTCAAACACAACCCTCTCCGTCCTCCCACTCCCCGTCCCCTCCTCCGCATCCCACCACACAACAGTACAAGTCACATCGTCCCTATAATTCCTCGCAAGCCCACTCGGGATACTCAGCAGCTGCCTCGTCCTCTCTTCGTCTCCCCCGCCAAACGCGTTCCGAATCAAGTGGCTCGAGACGTTCGAGTCCACGAACGTCCACTCTCCCTCCTGCTCTACTCCTGCACCTTTTGACTTTGACTTTGATGCGGATTTGGATTGGCCTTTGCCTTGAACGGTAGAATGGTCCGACGACACAGGCACGAGGTGCGCGAGGTCCGACTTGGGGACGTTCCCGCTAAGACCGGCGAGGTACCCTCCAACGAGGGAGACGGCGTCTTCCGACGAGAGCTCGTCCCAGAGACCGTCCGTCGCTAGGATTATGAAGCGTAATGATGATTTTGGTTTCGACGAGGGAGAGGAGGAAGGGGATGAGGAGGAGGGGAGGGAGAGTTTGCGGTGGGTGACGACGGGGCGGGCTGTTACGTAGGGCGGGGTTTGTAGGAGGGCGGGGGCGGAGCGGAGGGATGCGCCTGCGCCTTCCATGAATGCTCTATTGAGGCTGTATGCGCACTGAGGTTATTATCCGCGAGATATGGGAATATATTCAATTGAACTTACACTGCTTGGACGTCGCGCGACCATTTGTATCGTGCGTCGCCGAATGCTCGTGTGGGCTCGAGACCGCCTAGGACGCGTCCGCGCATGATGACAGTGTTCCATTCGTTGGTTGGGTGTTCTGACTGAATCCTACAATTCTCGCATAAGTTTTGTGAGCGTGCATTGGCGTTAGGAAACATAACACACCTTTTAAGCTCATTGGGATTTCTCCCAGTCTGATCTTCCGTCAAGACATCCACGCGCCAGTGCCCCGTCCCATCCGCGCCTTCCTCCCATGCACCTGCCACAGCGCGACTATCCCCTGTACACGCAACGTACAAATTCTCGTGTGCCGTATCGAACAATGCCATCAACGCACAGCTTCCTGACAACCTTCAGTTCCACATCCCAATCTCGTTTCATTCAATGGGGACTCACCAGACATGGCGGGGTTCAACGTCGCCTGCGCCATAGGATGCTGGCTCAAGTCCGGTATAAGCTGCTTCTCCGTCCCCTTCTTCGCCATCTCTTCTGCTAGCAGTCGTAATGGCGCGTCCACGATCTCCGAATCCAGGTTCAAGAAAGCGCGTTGGATGGCCTGCGTCGTGAACCGGGTATCTGCATCCACCGGTACAGTAGGAGCCGCCGCCGTCGGCCATAGTATCGCCTTCAAGTCGGATAAGGTACTCCCCTTTTGTATGTTCTCAGCTGGCTGTTTGATAAGTTGCGAGAGCTCCAAGGCGACGGCGGGTATGAGGACCTTGGATAATAGTCTCGAGGTGTGGTAGCCTCCGTGTCCGTCCATGACAGTAAAGAACATAAAGTCGCCAGGAGCACTAGCATCCCCTGGGTCTCTCTGTACGACCTCACTCGCGTTCGCGTCTTCGATGGGGTCGTTAGCGGGAACGAATGCCGTAGCCTGGTTCCACACAACCCCCGCCCTCTTCGTACTCGCCTGCACAGCATGCTCACTCAACTTCCTGTCTACCTCCTCCTTCGTCAACAGCTCCAGCGTCCGCGTGGACATCGTAGCCTTGCCGTCGGGACCCTTGACGCGTACAGGGAGGTCGAAGGACTCGCGGAGGTGTTTGGGGTGGGATGTGTATTTGAAGTAGAGGTAGGAGGGCGTGCCGACGAGGACGGCGGTGCCGACTACTGGTTTCCAGAGTCGTTTGAGCATGAGGGTGGAGGTGGGAGGCCCTGTGGGGAGGAGGGTGGTGTTCCTGGGTGGAAGACGGAGACGGACGAGGGAACCCAGGGTGACGCCGAGAGAAGCTGGAATGTCGGTGAGTGACGCGTGCGGGTTCTTGTGGACATCTCGTCAACGTACCGGTGAATGGTCTACGTGGTTGGTGTAATTCTAGTTTCTAGTTTCTTACGACGAGAGCATAAGAGTGTGTTCAAGTGCAAGACTGAGGACGAGGAGGAGGAAGGTGAAGAGGATAGAGCGGTGGTGGAGATGTGTCCGAAGGTGCCGAACCCGATGACGGTGGTGGGTCGATCATAATACGTAGATACAGCATCTCTCTTGATTGGCTGCCATCATCATCGCTAGAAAGTCCTCAAGAAGTTTGCGCGATTCTGCACAAAGCTTCTATCTACCACACCAGATATCCATATGCATGAGTCTCTCAGATGTTCTACTTTTCAAGTCTGAAGAAAGTCAATTAAAGGTTCGTGGGTGTCATCTGTGATCAGTACAAACGATACCGTGGGATTGTTCACGCAGACAGGATCACATTAAAAACTTGCAGGTATCATTTCATCCAAGCAACACTATTCACACACACCACTAATATTGATACGAGTTCACTGCAGACTTCAGGCAGTATGGCATAGAGCTACGAGCAGGTCTGAACTGTGATACGCATTTCTCCGGGCCGTAATGACATCCTTGTATAGATGTCCCTCGAACTCCTTCCGAGTCAAGGCGCTCGAAACACTTGACAACTTCGCCAGTGGTTTGCTCCATGGCACACAGGTTCTGGAGGATACCAGACGTCAAGTAGCGTCCACCGTATTCACTTCGAATCACCGAGCAGTTCTACGACAAGAGGGAGCCGAGCTGTAAGATTGGCCTTTCCAACTGTGGGGAACGTGATCAAGGACGCATGCCAATGTATGTCTTGTACCGGCAGCGAAAACCTGAATTTCTCCAGTAGGACAGATAGAATGACCTCTGGATGATCATCAGAATGAGCTTGCCACCGAGACGGTAAGTATACGCACTCATCTCAATTTCGGCAAATTTGAAGCCGCTGTAAAACGAGACGCAGAGTCGATATAAGTCGGAAATATTTGGAGTGAAGCACGGTTCTTACATGCAAGACTTTGATCCCCCGTAGAAGGTCATCCTACATACACAAACTGTGAACGGCTTGTTCAGTCGGACTACATCGTTAGTACTCACAGATGAGAATATACGCCTGGAATACGTGCATTAATGACTGAGTCAGGCAAGGGCGATAACCAACGTTCAGGTTTCCACACGTCAGCATCATCGCCCCAGACCGCCTTTTGACGATTAGCTTCTTGAATACCAATGAACACCATGGTCCCTTTAGCAATGAAGATCTCTTGCTGCTCTTGTCCGTTGGTGTCGCGTATCGGGAATGCTAAGGGAAGCACAGCGTCCTCTTTTGCTCTTCAGGGTACAAGCCGGATTTTGCATTCGTCAGTCCAACATGAATCGTAGTAGCAACGACGCACTGACTGTTTGAACGCGAGAGGAGTAGGAGGATACCTGTGTAGGTAGTCAGGCTCGGTAGTAACAGAAAGCCCCGTCGGAGCACTCACATACGAAGCGTCTCCTTACACACTGCGTCCAAGTATGGCAGTTGGACTAGCCGGTCGTAATCGATATCCTGTCCATCCCGCGCATGTACCACTTCAGCACTGAGTCTTTCCTGTGCTTCAGGATGTTGAGCAAGGAGGTGGAGTACTCGACTCATTGACGTTGTAGTGGTATCTGTGGCTGCGAATACGATGGTACTACAGTCAAAGTATATTAGTGATCAGCATTGTTTCTCAATTCGATTGAAAACTCGCATGACGTACGACATCTGGGCGATCACCTCCTCGTCGAGCAGTCTGTCTTCAGCATCAGCTTCTTCATTTGCACTAACTTGGAACAAATACCAAAGTGAGCCTCTCCACAGGTTCAGAGTGACAAATTCTTACTGAGTGCAGCAAGAATGGCATCCGCGCCATCTTCATTTGCATTTGAATTTGAGGTGCCCTGGGACATCGTGTTTGCGGCTTTCTTCTCCGTGTATATCTTGACGGAATGGTACGTCATACTATCCACGGCATGTTTGAGTTGTCTCACTGCGCCCAGAGGTGCATAATCTAGGACGCGTCTGCGAAACTCCGCAGATCCCAGCTTCATGAGGTGTTGAGCGATAGGTGCGACAGCAGCCAAATTAGAGAACGATAGTCTGCGTTGCAGGTGAATCAAGTACGGCGTGTGTTCGATGACAGGAACGCTCACGTGAATTCTTTCATTGCCTTCGCAAATTCATTCGACGCGTCCTTGTGTAAAGCGTCGAAGCTATAACCAAGTCCACCCTGGCCGATAGAATCGAGAGCACTGCGGTTCAACCAGGCTAGCATGTCCACTTCTCGCGATGCATCTTGCAGCTCTGATTGGATGGCTCGTCGCAACTAAGTGGCCGAGTTAGGTATAATCATCGATATTGCAGATTGTTTCCGAGTCAACTTACAGTCCGCGCTGTCCTGTATAGCATGGGAGTGATGCGACGCATTTGTGCGACCGAGAAAGCAGCGTTGAGCATCTTGCGTTGCTTTTTATGTTGTTCACCTGCCTCAATAAGCGATCACTAAGCGGTATTATTTGGTGTCTGGAGAATATGCTCACCGTGGACAGATAACAGCCCGGGACCGAAGCAGGCCATGCAATATCTGCAGATACACACGTATGTGAGTCACCCAATGGTCACTTTCAGAAGTACTGACGCGTTAAACCAGTCGGGATCCTTGAATATCTGTTGATTCTTCAGCAACATATGTTGCAGCAATTTAGGGTCGTATGTGAATAGATTCTTGGTCTTCGATGGCGGCATACGTGAAATAATATACAGTTAGATGAGGTGTCGCATTGAAGTAAAAACGACTCACGCCCAATATACCGTGCAACTTGGCTACCGATCCGTATGCCCGCAATTTACCGTACATCTCCCAGGCATCCGTTCCAAAGAGCGCCGCCATATTGCCTGTCCACGGGTTCAATATTCGTTACCAGCCAGGAAATACAGCCGTACCTAGCCAGAATGACTGCCTTGCGGGTCCTGGAATACGATCAAGAGGGGAAGGAAGGATGTAATGACGAGAGAGCCACCAGATCGCCCAGCCAGCCACAGCAGCACATAGGAAATTGACCGCTGATATCGACATAATAAGACTGAGTATCAAGGAGACAAGGTGGAGATTAGGGAGAAGGAGCTTTGGTAGAGCGAGTATACATACAGGTGCGAACGAGCGTCACTACATGGCTGAGGATTCGTAAAGTCGACATGATTGACGTATGACAGCGGATGAGAGCGGACGTCACTGCTCCTGATAGGCGATACGCGCAATATATGTAATTAGATGGATAGTCAACGGTGTGGAGTCGTATGCTTACTACCGGGGCCCTGCCATAATAACTGCTACGCATTGATCCCTGCAGAACACTTGCTCGGTCTTAAATGGGCCTAAACGCTGTGCCCTATAATGCCACTCATATATCTCGCCACATTTCCCCTGCGGCAAACGGATAAAAGGATACATGGCGTGAGACAAGAGTTCAGAGTGGTGTGGCCCGTAACGTGATAATGTTGTCCCTAGGCCTGGGTATCGGAATTCCCTATGAACAGAAGACCTGACGGCTGGATGAGAATCGAAGAACATGTAAAAATCATGGAGCCGTACCATGTTGTGCCTGTCAAAGATTCCAGCGAAGCGGTCCCGTGTTCGAACATAGATTAATCCTCGGACGACGATGCAAACGGTCTTCTAGACTCCGAGGGCACATTAACCGGGGTATGATACAACTGTGAAAGGTCAGTTTTATGACAATAGGCGGCTTCAAGCCATGCAAAGCTTCCTCGATCTTCTCCCTGTCACACGGCGGAATGGCCGCAATATACATTGTAAGAACGACGTCATTAAGCGTAGACGAGACTCGAAATGTGATATTGCTCCCATCCTCCACCGCTGTCGAATGGTACCGTGCAGAAAGGAACCTGCCAGTGGCGCTGAACTGATATACGTCTATAGGGCGAATATACACTTCAAGACTATATTATGAATAAGTAATGAGAATATGTAAGAACAACTTGACGGAAACTCACCAGTGCCGGAAGTAAACGTAACTTCATTATGCGTTGCGCCAAACCGTTACGATGCGGTGGTGAATAAGATCTTAGGGATGTTAAACCTCGGAGGAGAGCGAGCAGCTGCGGCAGTTTGACTCTATGGCGATGTCTGAGCCTTTCCGCAGAAAGGATAGCATGCTGCATGCAGAGCTCGCCAGCTGCCAGCTGTGACCTGATATTCGGAAACCCGTCAGTCATGCTATCGACTCGTGAAAGTCATCCACATTGGGTATCTGAGAACCGGAAGCTTCCCTGATGTCTGTCCGGAGGTTTGTGAGATTGGTATAGGAAGAAGTCTGACTAGATCAGCGCATTATGGTTGCAGGCATATGACTGCATCATGTCGAGCGGACAAGGTAGCTTCCACAAACATGCATAACCGGAATCGAACGCGTTGAAATGGAGGAATTCAGAAATCCACCTGAGCGCGGACGACGCGTCGCGTCACGTCACGCTGATCATCAGTTGCCATCAACGACGTGTATCAGCCCCATGCAGCATCGGAGCAACCGGTGAAGAGGTCGTGCGAAAAACCTTGTCACGCCCCATTGTCCAGATTCGTGGGAACAGTCATCTCGTATCTGCCATTATGCGATGACCCTATTGTCCGAAGTGTTCATTCCATTCAGCGTAGAAAGAGCGGGGCCGGTGGCAGCACCGCGGTGTGCCCGCCACCGTGCATGTCGTGATTCAGATGGCCATTGTCGGTGGCCACGGCTTCGGGCATTATTGTCCTGTAACACCATCAGTGCTCGGGCCCGTTTGCACAGCGTGGACGACCTAAAGCTGTGTTTGTCGGGACCAGAGAGACGATGTGCGTAGACCGATATGTGTCTGGCGGAGGCATGTGTGGCATCGTGTGCAAGATGTGGCAGGGCTCCCATTGTCCCTGTCCGATAGAGACCGTCCGTGGGAGGGCAGTGATGTCACGCATCCATTGTGCTGAGGACGTGACGAACCGCGTCTGTCACGGCACGGACGCGTGGCATGTGTTGAGTGGCAAATTGAGATGGGAGCCGCCGGGCGGTGCCACCGAGTCAAAAGGGCCAGTCCAGTTTTATAATAGGGGGCGGGCCACCTCACGCAGCGCACACTCCAGGCCCCAGCCAACAAAAACAAGTAGTACTTGCCACCGACGCGTCGCGTGTAGCTGAATATAAGTACCCCCGACTCCCCGCCCCTGTGGCCGCCCTCCCTGATCTCGTACCACCATCTCCTCCTCCCGCGCTCAATAAAATGTTTGGAAGCCAGTCATCCTCGTCCTCACAAGAATCGCAGGGATCGCAGGGATTCAGCGCATCCCTCTCAGGCACTCTCAGGTACATCGGAGAGACGATCGCCCAATACACTGGCCTGGGAAGCCAGACTCCCCCAGCCAGCCAACAACACCAGCCAGAGTCTCTCGCAGAGACAGACGACGAGGTGCGTACCATCCTATCCAGCTTCGACTCGACGTAGCCACGTTCCCCACGTGTGCCTGCCATTCAATTCCTGCCACTGACGCGCTCTCCCTTCTATTCGCCACACTCCACATTATCATTAGATCGTCCTCTTGCCCACTCCCGAGTCAAACATTCACTCTCGCAGACTCAGAACAGGCGCAGTGTCCGTCCAACCTGGAACTGGCCTCAAAGTCCGCGACTACGCCTACAAGAACCCTCTGCCTCCCCTCAAGATCTGCAAATGCTGCGAACCACAGGCGCTCATCGAGCGAATGGCTAGGGCGCCAACTCCCACTCTTCCTTATGTTGTGGCGTCTCCCTCTTCGCCTTCAAGAAATGCGCGTGCTCTTGCAACTCCCATTGCTTCTACTAGTCGTGCGCCGCTCCGGCCTCTGAAGCGTAGCAGGCCTCACCGCGGAGGTCGGATCGCGGGTCTCAACGACCTGGCGTTCATGCCACCAGAGTACTTCAAACCTTCACAACCGAAGGCCAGTCCCAGTCAAGACTCTTCCAGTAACGAAGAGCGTCCAGCCAAGAGACAGAGAACGATCCAGCGAGAAGACACCCTCTTCGGTCAGTCGAAGCGACCTAGTCAGAGTCCCAAGTCTGCGCCTCGTACTCCCCCGCGGAATAAACCGATATGGCTCGGCGCCGGCCCTCGCAACCTCTTCTCACCCACCACCGCCACTCCTACCTCCACCCCTACCGCCACTCCTACCGCCACACCTACTGCTGGTCCTTCGACACCTGGCCGCACGGCCCTGTTGGCTCAGTTTGACGCAGACGCCACACCCACGCCGCCCTACCTCCCAACCGAGCTCCCAAAAGAGGACGACAATTCCTTTCTTGGGCCCACAGAGGAAACTCAGCTGGACGAGCCCATGGAAGACGTAGTCCTCACCCTCACAGCGTCCATCACGCCCCAAGCCTCCGAAGTCTTCAGCGACTGGTCCGGGTTCAGCAGGGTATCATCCATCTCTTCGATTTCAAGGCCGTCCACCCCGGTTGCCAAACCCCTCGGTAGCAAGCTCGTGTGGAACGAGCGTGCACCGAGTGAGGAGAGTCTGGACAGCTTCGACTCGACTATGAGCGGGAAGACGCTCGTCTCGGACGAACATCCTCAGCCGCAAGCTGGCCCGAGCTCGCCTAGTTCACATTATCAGCTCCGTCCGAGACCTCCGAACTCTGCTTCTCATGGCACTTCTCCTCTTGCCACTCCGCGTTCACCTTCGCGCAAGAACACCACCACCACCACCAACGCAACTAATAGTGCACCGCGGAAGACGAGCACCGCCGCACCTCGGTTCGCCCGCCGTCGCGACGTCTCCCCCACCCTCTCGCTCACCCTCACCAAACACACCATCCCCACCTCCGCCTCCTCGTCTAACAGATCGTCCTCTCCTCGTACTTATCACAAGTCGTTGATGACGAAGACACGCTCGACGATGTCTCGCGAGAAGACGATGAGCGCGATCAAACCTGCCGTGCGTCGGAGCCCGCGGACGAAGAACCATGCTGCTGTCGTCGCTGCTGCTGCGGCGAGGAAGCTGTCGTTGTCGTGTGTGGGCGGTCCGATGAGCGCTAGGGGACAGAGGAGGGTTGCGAGGAGGGTGGGGATTAGGAGGGTTCGGTGTTGATTGTCGAGTGACGAGTGAAGAAGGGTGAAGGAGGACGAAGAAGTTGTTGTATTTTTGTGGAAGCCCCGTGTATCAAACCCGCACCCGGTCAAGTTAGGCGGACGTCGAAGGCCAAGGGATCCAAGACATCGCGCCGTTTCGTGTAGAACGCGAGGATTTCGTCTCGTCTCGCTTTTTGCTCCTTCAACTCCTCCATTGTCATTGTCCTATTATTTAACTGTATTCTACCTTTTCACCCTTATTTCCTCTCCCATCCATCGCCTCGTTCTCGTTCTCATCCCCTGTTGTACATCATCCATCCACTATACGGACTCACCTCACACTGCCTTCCATCCATTCGCAAATTCACCTCGCATCTACATATCTATTCTTGCCCTCTTCTTGCTTACCACATCGCCTTTTCGTTTTCTGCCTCCCCTGTTGTACTTTTGCTGCCTTTTTGCACGCACGCACGCATGATCGTGCGCATCCTCTGAATCGAGTTATTCTGAGTCGCCTGCTTGCGGGGCGCTATACCCACCTCATCACTTTGCCTGTGTGTCTGTTGTCGTGTGTGAAGTCTGCATACTGTTTGAGTTGGTTTTGGTGTCAGCTACGACGCTGTACGAGTACCCAGCAATCCAGATGTCCGACTTTCCAGATCGTTGTTTCAGTGGATTGTTTCGGCCACAGTGATCATGACAGTTCGCTTTGCAATGCTATCATCAGACTCGAGTCGAGTTGCAAACGCATAAATAATTCCATCCTAGTACTTATTCCGTTGTAATAGTACAGCATCGATCCATTCCATATCCACATCACTGGCTTAACGAGACGAGACGACCTAATCCTGAGAAAACACTTCTTCCTTCACGGCATTCTGCAAGTTGGATACCGGCGCATGCGTAGACGAACGCGCAAATGCCGGCACAGTCGACTTGAGTCTATACTACAAGCCCATCCAAAACAATTCAACAATGATTCCCAATAAACGTAAAACGAGCTGGACATACCTTTCTTCCCTCCTTAACCAGCACCAACCCACAAGCCGTAAGATGGTCCTTAAAATGTTCACTCGCCAACTTCGCAAAGCACCCAACGATAACCGGATCGTCCAAACGCCACCTCCCAGCCCGTACAAACGCCGCGTCCTGCGGATCCAACAACGCCATCTGTTCTCGTCGCAGGTCCTGGAGGTTGATATCGTACAGACACCCATGCACGTGGCATATCCACGGGCCATTGCGCGGCATTTTGGGAGGTACGAGGAGCTCGGCGGGCATTTTGGCGGCGAAGGCCGGGGAGGGAGAGGTTGGGCGTGAGCAGAGGGAGTCGGTGTCTGTGGAGGCGGAGGAGGAAGAGGTGGTGGTGAAGTCGGAGTCGTAGTGGTTTTCGTAGGTCTCGGCAGAAGGCTGGAGGTGGGATGGTGTCTGTTCGACGTCGAGGCCATTGTCGTCCGACTCGGGTGAGGATGATCGTTGACGGTGCTGAGAGACGGCCTAGAAGAGTGTCAATATACTAGACAGTATTGCGAATATATGGATTCACATACGACCGATGCCCTCTTCCTCCTCGCCTGTCGACGCGGTACTCGCTCGCCCATGCTATCTTCGGACGCCGCGCTATCTGCGTCGTCCTTAAACGCATTTGGCTCTCCTCGAAAGGTCCCCCATTGAAGACTCTCCAGCCTCCCTCTCAGTCGATACTGAGGAGCCATAGCCCGAAATCTATCCCATGCAATCGGATCGAAGAACTTATTTTGCTTCTGCCTCCTCTGCTCGCCGACCAGCCACTCGGCGTGAACGGCGAGCAAACTGAGCACGTCTGCTTTGAGATTATGTTGCACCCTTCTCCGTTTGTGAGGGGGCGAACGGGCTTCGTCGGAGTCGCTGGAGTCCTGCGATTCCGAGTTCGATTGATAGCTGTGGCTTGCACGCGCAGTTTGTCTGTGAAGTAGGTGCTCTACGAACTGAGTGGCAAACCAATCCGGAGTGCGCTGTATCAAAGGAGTCAATGCCGCGCCAGGTAGGTTAGCGATTGTCCTGATGTCGTGGAGGACTCGGTAGCGAGAAAGAAACAGGTGGGACTTCTGATACGTCCTAGGGTCCATCCCCAGTACTTTATAGTTTCGATTACTACAATTATGTGAGGGAAGTTGAGCTCAGTACAGGTTACAAACATCGTGACATACTGATCTGCAGTTCGAAGAACAAGAGCACCTGGGGCCTTTTCCGCTACAGGTTGGAGCATTTCTATCAGTGGGGACTATTTCTGCAGTATAGTAAGAACCTCACAGTTCATATATACGGCAGGGCCTTGCTTAGTAGCTCTAAGGATAACCTTAATATATGTTCTCTTCATGCGTAGCTTTCCATCTTCGTTGAACACATGTTTAAGAGTTAGATTTGACTCCCTGGTAGCTGCACCGTGCTTCTTCCTGCGGATATTGTAGTCACGTCTCCTCAACGCTTGTGTCAGTAGATTTTGACCCTCCTTACTTAACCAAGACAATTTCTTGATAGAGAGTAGCCCTCGTAATTCGACGGAGTCTCCGGAGTCTTCTGCATCCCCACGTCCTGATCGGTAATGCGGCGACTCTGGCTGGGACCATTCGCTGAAAGTGAGCCTGCACGAAACAGCACATGCGTTGCTTCAAGTTATAGTTTTTCTCTTGTTAACAAAGTTCACGTGGTCTTACCCAGTAGGTTCATCGTCATCTAGTAGTAGGAGAACGTCCTTGAGCTCAACGGGTTTCTGAGGAGTAGTTTTACATTCTGGAGACAGGATTATCGAGTCTAGAAAAGGCCCAAATGGCTTCGACAAGAGCTCGTAGACAGTTGGGCCTCTGCTTTGTCTTGACATCGCTGACGCGACTTTACTGTCAAGTAGGTATGTAGTGGCAAGGCAGGTGTCAGGAGTACTCGGCACATATCCAGCGTTGCACTCAACCCCCTGGCACCAGTGTTTGGCGCATGCTGTACTAACCACCACGTCTGACTTGCAAGATGATGACACCGAGCAAGTCTTCGAAAGGGACGATAAGTCAGTCTAACGCAGGTTTCATTGTATAGCTCTATATTGCATTAATCGTCTGATCTATATAACAGGTCTTAATACTCCGTCGGATGCTGCTCAGACCACGATCGCCTCTACTACATCAATCTCTTACCGAGGACCACGTCTCCCGCAGGAGTTGCTGGACCTCATCGTCAGCTTAGTCGACGACGTAGACACACTCGTCTCGTGCTGGCTTAGTTCTCGCGCACTCTTCCACAACGGCGTGAAGTACATGCTCCGGGTCCGCAAGGAGAACTACGATGATATTCTCCGTAAATTGAAGGATCACCCCAAGAAAGCTTCAGCAGTCAGAATACTGTCTTTCAACGCTCGAGACCAAGAGGACGAATCTCTTTGCAGATACAAAGATATCCCAGAACTGCTACCGTACCTCAAGAATCTCGAACATATTGACATCCGGAGGCACAACTTCAAGCAGCTTGGTCTGGGTCATCTGGGATTTCAATTGAAAACCACCATCGACACGTCGGCCATTACTCGCCTGACACTTACGCATGTCAAGTTTAGGAGTATTCGCCATTTGCTACATCTCATACATGATTTACCACATGTCCAGCATCTGACTTTGGACCATATCAGCTGGGAGTATGGCATGGCGCCATCGTGGCCTCATAACGAACCTTTGCTTCGTACACCACATCTACTTTCGCTACGTGTGCGGAAAACCAACAATGGCACCGTCAAGAATCCTCACCTGCGATTTCTCTCTGACGTCTGTGTACAAAAGCTAGAAACGGTAGTAATCAGCGCAACGTCTCCGCGTAGCGTCGAGAGTTGGTGGAATTTATGGACACAAGACGTCGTGTATCCTAGTTTGCGGCATCTCACCATCCGAGACTATACCCATCGTAGGTCTTTTCACTTCGTTATGTACTCTCCCTAGTACTTAAATGGCAATTTGCCCAACGTTGACAGAAGGAGAGAAGAATCGGCCCCCACCCCTCCCCAACGCCCCCAATCTGCGGTCACTCACGCTCGGCGACATCCTTACGCAGTACAGAAACACCCGCATACTGGACCACGGGGTGTACATCAAGCACTTCCTGGACTCAGTCACAAGCACTCGTGTCGAAGAGTTGGTGTTCAGATTCGACTGGGATCCCGTCATGGACATCAGCGCGCTCGCTGTAGCAGACTGGCTGCCCTCCCTCTGTCATGATAAATTCGTAGGACTTCTGAGGGTGACGTACTCCTTGAGAGTCGATGCGTATTATCGACCCTTGGAAGATTTGCGTGAAGCGTTTACGGCGCGTATCTTGAGTACGCACGAAGGGTGGGACAAGCGGGATATTATCAACGTCGAGGTCTTCCGCGGAGTATCGCCACCCTTGTGAGATATCCTGGTGTTGTAGGTCTACTTTCTAGTCATTTTAGCACAGTCTGCCAATAGTTGACTTAGCTGTTCCGAATGTGCTGAAAGTCGCACGACAGTAGCGGCGATATACACTCTAGTTAATTCATTTGTAGACCGATCCTGTATGCACAGTATATCATCACGATTTGTCAGAGGTATCGCAACTTCTTTCGACACAATGAGAAAGCCAGATAGAAAAAGGAGATCACACTCGAGCGACCACATACACCAGGCTCAGCTGATCCATCTCTTCGCCATCCCAATTTCCAGCACATCGTTCGCACACCTCGGGCCCCTCACCCCACTCTCCCTTTCATCCACCACCCCACCAACACTAGCCTGAGTCTTCCTCCGCCCTTTCTTCGAGATGGCAGGTGCCTTGTAACTAGCGACCACCTGCCCGAGTACAGCTTCCATCTCCACCAGCGCGAGATAACATTCGCGTTCCGAGAACATTGTCGCAGGTGCACGTTGTTGCGCGACGGGTGCTCGGAGTCTTTTTTCGTGGAGGAGTTTGTTGAGGAGGTAGTGTAGCCACTGCAGAAAGAGTCAAATATTAATGGAATGAGCGGAAAGGCTGGGTGTGTCATGAAGCATGGAGGAAGGACTGACCATGACATTCGTTAGAGGACGATAAGCTCTCCACGAGCCTCCGTTGTGGTTCCTCATCATCCGGTAGACATCGAACTGGTAATCACCTTCGCCCTCGAATACCTCTTCATCAGGTACAGTAAAATGCAACCCGTCAGCTTCCCCTGTCTCCATCCTCGACAGCCCAAGGTCAATGACAGTAGCTTTCACACCATGCACGTCGTGGTCCATAGGCGTTTTACGCTTGCGAGATAGAAGGCTTGGAGGCGGTTCTGTCGATGTGACGTTCTTCACGAGGATTTGGCCCCAGTGGAGGTCTCGGTGCTGCATATACAGTATGCGTTAGTTTCCGTTCCCGTCATGTCTGATTCAGATGTTTCGGGAGGGAAGTTTAAATTGAGTGAAGACACACCTCGAAGTGGACCATATCCTCCGCCTCAGCCAACGCGCGCACCACCTGCCAAAAGATGCTGCAAGCCTGGCTCCAGCTGTTCTTGTTGCTAGGCGTAAACGTGAACGTCTCCAGATCAGGACCACCGTTAGGGAGTACGATGATCGCGTACAATTGCGACACACCGAATCCATCTGCGCATACATCGCTATAGATTGAGTATTTCAATGGTAGTAGATGAGAAAGACGGGCTTACCCGGACGAACACTCTCACTGCCCTTCCTCTCATCATACTCGTCCCACAGATCGAGCAGAACAGACGGGTACTTGCCCCTCACGACATACGTCCTCAAAAGCTGCACAAACCCCTCACACATCTCCCCCATCGCCCTCGTGACGATGATCTCTCTCAGCACGTCTTTCGCATCGCTAGGTGCCGGCACGTCCTCGTCATCCAGAGGTGCCTTGCCACTTTTGACCTCCTCGTCACGCAGAGGGATTACTTTGAGTACGACGTCGCCTATCCCAAAGACCTCTGAGAAAGATGCCTCTCCGATTTTCTGGAATGTAGCGGTTTGCTTCGATTGCTTCTGTTTCTGCTTGTTGTGAGGAGGGTTGATGCCGACTCCTCCGTGGGAAGTGTGAACGATAGGGTCGAACGGGAACATCTCGATGAAAGCAGAGAACTCGTACGTTGTCGTTTGCGAGCACGACTTGAGGAGAGGTTTGAGATATGCAGGTGGTGGGGGTTCGTGTTCGACAGGGATCGAGCTTAGTTGAGCATTGAGAGTGCGAGACGACAGTGCGAGTTGGCCAAAGTCTACGGAGAGATCTTCGTCGAGGTCGGAAGGTGTGGTTGGCGACGGGGGTGAAGGAGGAGCGGAAAATCCTGCGCGGATAGGGCGTGAGCGGTAGGGTGTCGATACGTGGGAGGTGCGACGGACGTCTCGGCGGACTAGTGGGGAGAAATGGATCGCGTTGTGTTGTGGCAGACGGAAGGTTGGGAGAACCGGGGCAGGACGAGGGGGAGGCGCAGAGGCTTCGGGTGGATTTGGGCGAGAGTTGGCGGGCACTGCTATGTCAGAGGGCTTCTTCAGCAACACCACAGGCTTATTTCGAGGTTTAGGTGGTGATTTTGGACGAGGATGTTTAGCAGAGGTCGAAGACGATTGCACCTTAGTTTTGGGAGGATCGACAAACTCTATCTCAGAATCTTCGTCCGAAGAAACGATAACTCGTGCCTTGCTGGCTTTGGAGGGTTTAGTCCGCACACGAGCGCGGGGGACATACTCATCGTCTTCGTCGTCGTCATCCGACAGCACTATCGCCTCATGTTTCGACTTTCCACTATGTGCCTTTCTCCCAGGATGCGCGATAGGTGCCTTCTGAGGAGGGCTCGGGTTCATCTGGACGTCGGGTCTCGACACACGCCGTTCTTGCTTCACGGGCTTTCCACGGTCATCGAGAACAGTGATCTCGACATCGACCACGGGCGAGGCAGGCTTCAAAGAATGAACCTGGGATTTCTGCCTTGAGGGAGTGCTACTGACAATAGCAGCAGGCTTCTTTTTCTTGGTGGGGGTGGCATGCTCATCTTTCGCACCTTGCTTGCGCATCGACTGTATATTTGAGGATACAGAAGACAAAGGTTTCCTCGTATGTTGGTTGGCCTGAGAGCCCTCTTGCGTAGACTCCTCACGCCGCTGTGCAACTTTCTGCGACACGGATTTCTTGCGATGTACTGGGGCTGGGGAGGACTCGGAAGACGAGGTGCTGGCTTTATTCTGCTTGTGCCGTCCCCTTTGGAAATCGTAAGCCTCTGAAGGCTTGCCAGCACCTGTATATGGGTCCGCAGCAGAGTTGCTTGTCAAAGTCTGGGAATCGTCACGGGTGTCAGACACGTTTACGATGCGATGACCCCGCTTGCCGTAAGCGAAGACCTGTTTCGTTCTTGTGCCCAGCATCCTGTCGAAGAGGTTTGAGAAAGAATTACGGGGACAACTTCAGAGTCGGTGTATGCGGTCTTGAGCCAGCGGTGGCTGAACCTGGCTGAGATCTATCAAGACCAAAGACGAGATTCATCCAAGTCGCGATCGACGGCATCAACCGTGCGAATATCAGACGCGTCGAGCACACGTGTTGCGTGTTTACGCGTAGTGTCACGTCACAGTCACCCATCCTCTTGTCCTCGAACGCGTCGTACACCTCTCTTCGTCATCCAGGAAATCAGCACAAATCGAGTATTATGGCCCTCCCATCTTCATTACGTGCCTCGGTAATACCAGCCGAGCTCGAACTCATCGCCTCCGAACATCTGGTCGAAATCGTTCCGCTAGTTGCAATGGAGCGAACAGCATTCATATCTGTAAAGCATCTCTCCTCCGTAGACTAAGGGCTAATTATGGCTTACTTACCATGCTAGTATTCATAGGGAGCCTATGGACCCCTGCGTCCTCCGCAGAAATGTAAAGTGCCCATATGGATGGCGACGAACCTGAAGATGAAGAAGAAATGTCATATCGTGCCACCACATTGGTTGAATGTTGGTCAGTCTTAGAAAGCCACATTGTGCGCATCCTATCTACCAATTGATCTCATTCTACATCGCTTGTGAAGAATATCTGCAGGAACGACTCTCGCGAGAGACATCGCATCCCGAGTTCAGCGAGATGCCCTTCCGTTTTGCCGAGATTGCAAAGGTCCTGCTAGACGTGTCAGTCAATCTATCCACCTCTCGTATCCCTCATACTCATCCTTTCACATCTTGCGTACAGAGCGTCCGACGACTTTCAAAACCCTGACAAAATACGATCGTTATTGAAAGACATCCGAGAGGCACGTCAGGCCAAAAGTCGAGACGGTCTCTCGCAACTTGACCATAGCGAACTGAGTGTACGTGTTCCGATCTTCAATTCACGAAGGCTAACATGTTGAATGGTGTTCACAGTTGCCGAATCTGTGCGCGATGGAAATCAACGAGATTCGGCCATTCTTCGTACGTGGGATGGGCGTACTGACGCAGCTGGTCAAAGACCCAGAGGCACGACCACCTGCATAAACGACAACAATGATGGATTGTACCAGTCTTCAGATCGTTTAATGACGTAAAACGAATTGCCTGTGTAAGTTACATGTGATGTAAAACAACAAATAAAGCAAACAACAAGCAAAGGTTCATGGGTATCGTCTTTGAGTAGAATAACACAAGACATCCATAGTTCATGGTGTGTATGTTCGAGGAGTCATCAAGGAAAACGCTTGTCAATAACCGACATTCAGGGCCCCTCGCCTGCTTCTTCTCTCACTCGTTCTTCTGCCTCTCCAATAACAACTTCTTCAGCTCCGCAATCTCACTCTTCAACTCCCTCATCTCTCTCAAAATCACCGCCTCGCTCGACTGCACAACCCCCAAACAAACAAACACCATCAGCACACCACCTCCCAACTCCAAAAATAAAACAAAAAACTCACATGCGTAGTATCCGGCAACATCTTAACCAACTCCTCAAACTTAACCCTACTAATCTCCCACCCCTTATCCTTATCCACACCCTCAACAACAGGATCCCGATGCTCCGGGACGTCGTCCAGCGCCTGGTCGGGGTGCGAGAGCCAGTCTTTGACCCATTGGTTTTTGGACGGTGAGAGTTCGGCTTCGTAGAGGGCGATGGTGGTGAGGGGGATGAAGAAGAGGATGGACATGATGATGCGGTTGAGCTGTGCGTGGTGAGGTTAGTGTCAGGTGAGACAAGGCTGTGCGGAAGGAGATACCTTGGCGTATGCGGACTTGCTTAGGACGTATCTGTAGTTGGAATTGACTCTCGTCAGAAGGTTGTATATGTGGATGGTTGAGGAGAGGTGGAACGTACTCGAACGGCGCGATCAACACCAGCTCGATTAGGTTGAATGGCGCAGGGTACGTGAACTCGTCGGGCGCACGGATCATACCGATCGTCTTGTCGGCGAAGTAGGCGAGGTATTCCGCCGCTGCGTCCTCTACGACCTGCAAAACCGCGATCGTAAGTTAAGGGTGGGGTGGGGTGAGTGTGAGAGATGAAGGAACGTACGTCGTCGTAAGCGGAGGAGAATAGCGAGATGAGGATGTTGAGCAGTATCACGACGGTAGCGACGTTCCATCTACACGAATGAATGAAGTCAGATGCAATGGAAAACAAAGGACAGGAATGATGGAACTCACAGGTAGTATAGAAACAATGCCGGTGCCCATCTACAACCAAACCGTCAGTCTCATCGTGCATTACCCGCCGAATTCGTAAGGTATGTTCTTACCCGCTCCAGCGTCCATAATCCGGTGCCCTGCACAGCACATCTTCGTCAGTACTCACTGCGATTAATTCGGTAGTGTGTTTGATGCTTACTGCAACAACGCCTGAATGAGCAAGTTGATTACTTCGTGAGGAGGATCCGTGTTGCCGTCTGCTGCGTCAAGTGCATACAGCCCTTGAAGAAAACCGATACCTAACAGGGCAAGGAGCTACACGCGTGAAGGAGGAAGATCAGGCGAATGAGTGAGAATAATGGCGAGAGGAGAGGGGGAGGCGACGTACTGCGAAGAAGATTCCGGACTCTTGTAACATGCGGGCGACGCAGATCTGCATGGTCCCGACGTACTTATATCCGTCGAAAATTGTGATAAGCTCTGAGAAGAATACACGTCAGTACTCAGCCAGGAATCCAACACCGCAGCCTGCACTTACTCATCCTACGAACAATCAGCGTCATACAATCAACAAGATCCAGCAGAAAAAAGAACTCACCAAATCAACGGCGCCGCGAAACTCAACCATTGGAAACTCTGCATCCGCAACGAGGTGTACTGCTCCCCGTGGGCGGTGAGACCTGCGAGACGGAGGCTGAAGGCGACGATTAGGATGGTGTCTGTGATCATGGAGATGAAGTTCCAGAAGCCGAGGGCGCGCCAGGAGACGAATAATAGGAGTTTATAGATCTAAGAGCAGAACGTTATGATGGAGGGTTGTATTGTTAGCTGGGGTTGCGGAGTGGGGAGTACATGGGATAGTACCTTGTATATGTCTGGTTGATGGTACATTTATGGGGAGATGGGTCATGTGAGTGCCAGTACGGGGATACAAGGTATCAAGCGGGCGACTGTACCTTCGATAGCAAACGACAACCCCATAGTATACATGATAACCTCGAACGGGTCGAGGTCTTTATGTTCCTTGTTCACCTTGTCCAGCGGTTCCCGTACTGTTCTCATGACATGTCAGCATCACGTCGTAGGCCAAAACGTGACGGCGAACCTGCTTGAGAATATGCGAAGAGGAAGAAGAACCAGATGAGGATGCGGAAGATGTTTTGGTAGCGGGGGACGCCGAGTCTGGCGGGGTCCAGATGAGCCCAAAAACCGCGGTCGTATGCTTCGCGGTATGGTTGGACTGGAGATAGCATACACGTAGATGTTAGCCGAATGCTGCAGATGAGAGTCGTATAGAGGACATACATTCGACGTCATGACCCTCATTGTGTTTCTGTATGATGTGTCCTCGCCACAAGTCGTTGACCACTGCGAGCATGTTTAGTATGGAGAAACATGCCGAATGATCCTCCAGTCACGCACCGTCTTGTGCCTCAGTGGACGAAAGGAATATAGTACTGTCAACACAAAGTATCAGTAACGAGTATCGTGTCCCGTGTGTTTGAGCAATTACCAGTGAGAGTCGATCGCCATCTCCAGGGCACTCGTTTTGTCGCTGTTGTCTCCATCTACTTCTCTGTGGGTGTAGCGTGTGGACAACATGGGTGTTATCCTGTCTGGCGGAGAGACATGTATGATCCTACGGGCAAGGACTTCGCAGGCAATTGCTGCACATGCGGGGGTTTAGACATGCTTTGTATATAAAAAAGGCGAAAGACAGTACCTCGACATAGGTTCTCGTCATAATCAGCGGGATTGTGGTTTGCATCCCAGATGAACTCCTTTCGCGCTCTCAACAGACAGTATGGCAGCTACATAACTCGGTTCGGCATACAAATCCCTCAATGAGATGGGTTAATGAAGCTCACCGCTTCGACCAAGTCTCCAGCTGAAGCAATGTACGCTTGAATGACATGGGGAGTGATTATCCTACTTGTCGGATCGTCTATACTGTCAAGAGGGACTTGGAGGGGAAGCAGAGTCAGTGTGAGCGTCCTCAGCCGCCTCACGAATTCTGTAGGTTCATGAAATCAGAGACTGTTCAATATTCATGGGGGCGAGGTTCACTCACTAGAGAGGGTATCCGGCGTAGGGTCCACAGAGTGAACTGAATTGAGGGATGCTTGTTCCTCTGGGTCGATCCTGTCCGCTGAGGAGGCCATAGCTGCCTTTCTGCTTGCGAGGGACGACGACGGAGAAGGTCGACGGTGTGCCTTAGGAGAACCACCACTGCCAGGGCCCCTTGGAAGTTATGACGATCAGCAGTATGAGAAGCGAACCGGTGACTTCAGATGTTTGCGCCTGTTGTGCACCCAATTATTCCACGTGGTTATCAGACGCCTGTGCATGCACGCAGTCAGCGCTTATGTGCTGTAGCTGCACTTCAATACCTGGTGTAAGACACACAGTACACGACAATCATGCCAGTGAGTAATGAATCCGAGAGCGTGATGAATAGTTAGCTAACAAACTACTATAGGCATACCATTCTGCACTCAACGAAGAGCCAGATGTCCGCCAAGTAGGTAACCTCGCCGTCCTACCCATCAAGACCAAGATTCGCGGTCCAGCTCCCATCGGTGCGTCCTCCTCTCGCATACCATACTCTCAGAATAATTCAAATCCATTTGACTAAACGCCACTCCAGCCGACCCCGACGCAGCCGACATCATCGACGAAACCCTCGACCTCTTCCGTGCCAACTCCCTCTTCCGCAACTTCGAGATCAAAGGCCCCGCCGATCGTATCCTCATCGTCCTCATCCTCTTCGTCTCCGACTGTCTCGCCAAACTCGGATCGCAACGGTCTACACCTTCCCAGCTTGAGGCGAACAAGACGTTGAACACGCTCGCCGTGGACAGCTTTCCCATCCCTGGAGACGCCAACTTTGCGTTGAACGCGCATTACCAGCCTCCGGCAAATAGGGCCGATGCTGGTACGTGCTTTTCTTCAGTGCGTTGGATATGCTGGTGGAAGGCTGATGCGCCATATGGCAGAGTATCTGAGACAGTACTTGACCCAAGTCAGACAAGAACTGGCGGCGCGGTTGGTCGAGCGACTGTACGCGGACGGAACGGGCAAGCCTAGCAAGTGGTGGATGGCATTCCAGAAGAGACGGTTCATGAACAGGAGTCTGGGCAACTAAGAATAGAAAGGAGAGAGGGGGCAAGAGACAGTCATGGGGGCTGTCATGTGCGCGCGCATTGTAATGTAGCATTTCACGATTTTCAAACCAGGACAAAGTACACAACGGACTCAGATGCATATGATATGACTGGAAAATGAAAAACGGAGGAAGGCGATGGTTATGCCCGTATGCGTTCCTGGATAACATGTGCCTACGGCCTTCGACTTCCTCCTGGCAGAATAGAAGACGGACGGTGCTGGTCGGAATTTGACACGCGGGCTGCATGGACATAGGATTCGACGGTTATGATTCAGGAACTAGGGATACACATGACCACATAAAGAAGAGAAAGGTAGACAGACATGACCGAACATCGTCACACTGGTCTGACACTACTACTGCTGAAAAGCAAAGGTAGCATCGATCGCCGTCCTAGTTGTAGAGGGTACGTGCTGCGGTATAGCGTCTTACCATACAAACCAAAAACACCTCCATCTGACCACACACCTACTTCCGCCTCCGCCTCTCATTCGGATTCTTCCTCCCATACCCTACAACCGGCATATCCCCCTCAAACCCAGCACTCCTCATACTTCTCCCCTTCCCTCCTGCGCCCACACTCAACATCTCCGGCACCCAATCCGGGTCCATCCAGCTCCCCAACCTCGCCCCACCATCCGCCTTCCCACTCCCGCCACTCCCCTTCAACAACCTCTTCTCCTCCCTCTCCCTCTTCCCATCCGCCAATTTCTTCGCCTTCACCCACCCGCTCTGGTCTTCGCGGAGTATCAACCCCTCGCCGGAGCCGGTTTTAGCTGTGCCGGCTTTGGGCGCGGGGATGGAGTAGATCGTCCCGCGTGTTTTGTAGTTGAAGTTTTTCTTGAGGTGGACTTGCATTACTGGGGTGTTGGAGGTTGATGTGGGGGAGGAGAGGGTGACGGAGGCGCGGAGGAGGGTGGGCGAGCCGCAGCTGGGACAGAATTTGCGTGAGGAGTCTTTGCATAATCTGTGTAGCATAAGGTAGATTAGAGTGATATGCATTAGTATGGTTGCTATTCCACGGAGCGAGAGGGAACATAATGATATACGCACTTGAAACATGCATGACACCTCAACACCCACGTCTTGACCCTCTCAATCCTCTTTCCCTCAACCCCAACAAGACTCAAACCCATCTGCAACAACACGTTCTGCATCGCAAAATCTGCCGTCATACACCCTGCCCTGATTTGTTTGGCTGGTGATCTCTTCTTCGCTGCAGCTGAGTCGTCAGGTATAAACCCAAGAGCGCGAGATTTGTGGAGAGAGACGTTGGACGGTGTTATCCATTCGCCTTCGCCGTCGTCTTCGTCGGAGGGGTCTGAGTAGATCGGGGTGTCGTCATCATTTTGAGGAGTATCGTCGGTCTCGTTTGGTCGAGATTCTTGATGGGCTTGAGAAGATGTAGGCACGGATGGAGGCGAGGACTGATCTTCAGACGTTGGTTGTGGGGAGTCGGTGGAGGGATCTTCTGAGATGCGTTCGATCTGAACGTCGAGTGGTTCCCGTTCTTGCGTTTCTTCGTCTTCCGCGCCATTCTCCTCAGCAGATTCGCCATCATTTATCTGTAGTGCTGATACGGCCTGTCCAAGGCCGGTAGGCGGTTCTTCAGGAGTTACTTCCGGCACTGTGCTGGACGACTCTGCAGCGGCAGATTCAGATTCAGCCTTCATGCGATGCGGGTACATTAGACAAGATATTGGTTATCAAAATAGTAAACACGCACGTTCTCAGCAGCTTTCTGCTCTTCTTGAGCCTCTTTTTGCTCCAAGGCATAGGTCAAGGCCAGTACACATAGATCGGCGGTCGAAAGCACAGAATAATCTCCCGTCTTTTTCGCAAACTGGATCACTGACGCAGATCGTCAATACTTCACGTTCATCAGGAGTATTTAAGCAAACGTACCATGAGACAACGCCTTTGCATCTGGGCTCTGCACCTGCACTCTCACTCCCGCCGACAAAGCCAGCTTCTCAAAATGCTCTCTGGCCCGTTTGTCCTTCAGCTCATCGAGTACTTGTGGGACAGTGTAATAGGTCTCTGCTAGACCTCTGAGAGGCGACAGGGAAAGTAGCGGTCCAGCATCGAGGACGAGGTGTTTGCAAGCTGGTTTGTTTTCATCGTTGAAGGCCATCTTGAGGTGTTGCTATTATCGCCTGGATTAGTGGCTGCTGGAAGATTAGATTTGAGAAAATTATGGTCGCTTGAAAACACGTGGATCAGGAGGGGGAGATCAGCAGTGCAGATTGCCATCGCACAAGCAGATCTCCTGTTTCTCCGCGGGACCGAGCGTAACGCCCGGGAAATAAATCTCTCCTGCATTGATCATTTATGCGGTCATCGCTCATGCGCTACTTACTCTCTGTTGCAAACAACCGGGAGATGTGAACCAATTCTTGCGATATGGCGTGTGAAGACAGTGACATAAACGCAGCACTCTGGGGTTCTTGTTGCTGCGTATCTTATTATGTGCTGCTCGGGGCAGCGAGGGCTCGTGCGACAACGTGGCTTGCTTGGATAGTTACCAGTTCCCACCAAGAGGGTCTCTGAATCTTCGGAACTCGGATGTAATACCAAGCGAACGTGCTCTATATGAGGTTGAGCGGGACGTCGGGCTGGCAGGCGGTCTCATCGCTGGGACCAGTTGCGACAGCGCGAGAGCCCCACAGGACGATAGCCCGGTCTAGAACAACTTTCCCGATATGACAGGTGTTGTACCATAAATAGCAGGTCAGTGCGCTGATTGATCTGAGCGGGGGATCTCCGGAGGTCGATTAGACACAAGGTTGACTTGCGGAGAAGAACTTAGCAGAAGATCTCTATGACAAACATGGGGAGGTCCTACGAGCTGCACCCGCATCGCCGAGATGGGCGAGGGCGACGACAAACAAGCGTATGGCGATGACGGCGTAGGCCCTTGTCAGCATGGCAATGGTGGGAGGCTGCTGGACATGTGCAGGTCGGGGACAGACCCGGGGGGACCAGGCGAGGGGATGTGGAACCTGCTCGAAGAAGGGGTGAGATATCGTGTACGACTCGATTGACGTCACGGGTTCCTGATTGTCTTTTCCCCTTACAGTGGCTATTTTTACTTGGAAATCCTTTTTGCCCATGGGAAATAGAAGTCTTCATCCATCCAGCCCACCCTCGTACCTCCTTTCATTTTTACCGCCGGATTAACCACAGCCCCCTCGTCTTTCAACTCGCCCTCGTCGTCCGCCCGCCCTTGTTCCACGACACCGACGCCCACCATGCCGACGTCCGTAGAGAGCTCCAGCGTAGAGTTGTCCACAGACCATGCACCGCTCGCGCGACCCCGCCCTCGCTACTTTGACCCGCACAGGTACTCGGGATCAGCCTCGTCGTCGCACGCATCAACATCAGAGCTCCATCCACCCAGTAGCGTTTCCTTTGTCTGGACCCCCCGCGGTAGCGCAGGCAGCTCTTACTCATTATCAGCAGTACGTCTGTAATCTCTCCTCTGCCATCTTATCCCACATCTCACGCGCAGATTTTTTTCACAGTCAGAAACCCCCTTCGTCGGCTTGAACCGTCCCCTCTCGCTCGGGTACGAGGTAAGTGCAAAGCTCCACCTCGGCAACGTTTGTTCATTTCCGCGTCGCTCACGTTTAATGTGCTTTGGCGCGTGTAGTACACACTCCCAGCCGACGTCTCAAGTTGGGGTGTCGACCTCGACCCGCATGTCAAGGAAGCCGACGATGAGATGCACGACCCCGAATACGACTTCGTCGATATCCCACCCCCTTCTGCAGACACACCCTCCAGATTCGATCGCTGGTCGGTAGCCTCGCTTCGTCCGTTCCTTCACAAGTTCAGAAGAAGTGGGACCGGTGCCGATGACGAAAAGACGGGAAGTGGACGGTCGACACCCGTAGAACCAGAGGTGAATGCGAACGAGAAGACTCTGGAGGCAGGCGCTGGCGCACTAGAACCTCGGACGTACAGACTGCATAGACGGTTTCGAGCCGAACGGGATAACAACTTCAGGAATTGGAGGGCGTTGGTGAACCTAGGCGCATTAATATTGCTTTTGGTCGTCATCATAACGTTCTTGTGAGTACTGCGACTTTGGTCTTGTCGGGTGCGCTATGTTCGCTTGGGATCGACATAACGACGATGTGTGCACCTTATGTGCAGGCGTGATCGTCAGTTACCCGTATTCGGCCAACATGAACGCGAAGTTCGACCCAGCGCATTCGACTCACCTGACCGTGGAAGGGCACGTTACTCATTTTTTGCATTCTAGTGTCGGATATCCCGTTCTCACTCACTTCCTCACAAAACCCATATCAACGCTAGGCGCATTTAACCTCGGTGGTACAAATGCTACTGGCCAAGTCCCTGATCTCCCCGTGAGATTCACCCTCATTGACCCCGACACACCCCGCGACGCATACACCATCGCTTCACCTCACGATTCCTCAACGGAACTGGAGCTGGTCTTCTCCGACGAGTTTAACATCCCCGGACGGACGTTCTACCCTGGCGACGACCCATACTGGGAGGCAGTTGATCTGCACTATTGGCCAACGAATAATTTGGAGTGGTACGACCCGGCAGCTGTAATAACGGCGGACGACGGGACGTTAACGATCACGCTCCAGCAGAAGGATACACATGATTTGCAATATCAGGGCGGTATGATCCAGACGTGGAACAAGTTGTGTTTCACGGGTGGGTATGTCGTCGCAAACGTCTCTCTACCGGGTGTGAGTAACGTCCAGGGATTGTGGCCTGCGTTGTGGATGATGGGAAACCTGGGACGCGCGGGCTATGGTGCGACAACGGACGGACTTTGGCCATACTCGTACGACTCATGCGACGTGGGCACGGTGAAGAACCAGAGTGTCAATGGTGTACCTGCGGCTGCGAGCGTTAACGGAGACCAAGGGAATGGAGGAGTGCTGAGCTTCTTGCCGGGACAGAGGTTGAGTCGATGTACTTGCGAAGATGCGCCAGATGGGAGCAAAGGGACGAGACTGGATCATCCAGGTCCGAAGCACAAGGACGGTACATGGGTTGGGAGGGCTGCACCGGAGATTGACGTCTTTGAAGCTCAGGTGGGGAAGGCTAGCCCGGACCATCTTGGGATATTGACGGGGCAGGTGTCGCAGAGCGCGCAGTGGGCGGTGAGTTGTCTGCTCTTCTGCTTTCAAATAAAGGCATATGCTCATGAGTTTGTTATATGACTAGCCTTTTGATGCCGGCTACATGTGGCAGAATGCGACTTATGGAACGATCAATAACCCAGAGACTAGTGTCTTGAATACGTTCACGGGAAGCGTGACGCAACAGTCTACCTCCGTCGTCACCGATACCAACCCGCAATGCTACGAGTACCCTACCCAAGGACTGATTCCTCCGCCTATGGCCGGTGAGACCGAGGACCCGAACGCACAGACGATATACGGACAGAACACTGGGTGCTACTCGATCTATGGCGTGGAGTACAAGCCTGGGTTCGACGATGCGTACATCCAGTGGGTCAGCTCGGGTCAGCCGTCGTGGTCGATGTTGGTGCAGGGTGTAGGCGCGAACGAACAGACAGAGATTGGGCCTAGAGCGGTACCACAGGAGCCAATGGTGCGTCTTTTCCTCTCTATTCGTCTGTGCTAGCTTAGCCAACGACATTTATATTCAACTCACAGTATCTCATCGCCAACCTCGGCATGTCCCACAACTTCGGTGCCATCGACCTCGCGCACATACCGTTCCCTGTGCACATGAAGATCGACTGGGTGAGGGTGTACCAGCCTTCGGACGCGAAGAACATCGGGTGCGACCCCAAGGACTTCCCGACGGCCAATTATATCGAACGGTATATCGAGGCGTACACCAACCCTAATTTGACCACATGGGTGGGAGACTTTGGACAGACGATACCGGGGAACTCGTTCCTCGGCGAGTGTAGTAGCTGAACACGTTCGAGCTAGACGATGAAAAGTGAAAGACTTTGTTGACTGTCGTTCCTTCGTTTGTGCGCTCGTTCGTTTTACTATCACCTGGATCTGGGACATGTACGACTCTTTTACATGGATCCTTTTCGACATGACAGATATTCACTCCTTCCTTCAAGTTGTTTTGTTTGACTCCGTTCGTCGTCGTACTGCATTTCGCCGCATCTTTTAACGGACCTTTTCTGACATACATGCATTTTTATATTATTGTAGACATACCCTCCCGTCGTATTTTCTGTCATGACACCCGTATCCCTGATGACTTCTTGTATATTCTCTGTACCGCTGTACAGCTCGAATGCGTACTTTGTACTGTACACGTCTCTGTCGCTCGCTGTGTGTGTTCACTGTCATTCACGCTTTCTTCATACGTTATGGATTCTGCTCTTCAAATATCACAAAGTCAGTGTAAACCCATGGGCCCATAAGTAAGCTCTGAAAGATACATGTCAGGTGCCCATCCCAACTTTCCGAGATCTGCAGGGGTGCGTGCGGGGATGCCGATCTCTTCGGAGATGTCCAGTACTGCGGTACAGCTGTGACCGTGAGACGCAGTCGGTACTTTCGCTCGACTCTCACCACGTTGACATTGACTGTCAACGCCAGCCGTCGGCAGCAACGACTCAGAGGTATACTCAATACTTTGTCTTGAATCATGAGCAACGTTAACCGACCAGTCACCTATACAGGATACAAGTTAGAGCATGTTCAACCCACCGATAGTAGGGCCATCTTCAAGTTCGCTCATTCCATCGCCGAGGCTGGGAAAACTGTCCCTTAGTGCGTATCTTACCTAGACGATCCTGAGATAATCTGACGATACCGTCCTGGCCACACCAGATTCCCCACCTGTCGACCTCGCAACAGTCAAGCCTTACCCCGAAATCCCACCCGAACTCGTCCTCTACATCCTCACATGCGCCTGTCAAACCTCTCACGAAACTGCGCTCAATGTCTCTCTGGTCTCCTCATGGGTTCGCTCCACGGTCCTCCCATACGTGTTCTCTACTATCGTGCGGCGTGCAGGCACGGGCATGAACGCATTCCGTAGCAGAACTCGGTCGACTTCGCAGATGGCAGACCCACACGACGCGCCAGTACCTCTCGGTTTCCGCTTCCTCGGTAGTACTCCGCAGGAGTCGGGGCTCATTGTGCCACTCCTTGCTCACAACCCCGCAGTTCCTACTGCCGAAGACCTTCCTCCTCCTATCATCCAGATGCCTCCAACTGCCCCTGGTCAGCGTCCTAACTGGGTGTACGCCCCTGTGCCCTTCAATAACAAGGACACGCATAAACCCCAGTTCTCGCATTTACTCCCGCCGACGACCAGGGACCTGGGCCAGTATGTCAGGCATCTTTGGGTCGAGTCGATCGATATGATGTCCAGCCCCGGGGAGCTGAATATCTTTGACGCGTGTACGGGTATCGAGGATGTTGCGTTAGCGGCAGGGAGCCTGCGGGTGCTTTATAATTTGACCAAGTTTGGCAGGAACAAGACTAGGCAGGGTGGGCAGGGCGGACAAGGTAGACAAGGGTCATCTACGGGAGGCGCGGAAGGACCGTCTACGACCGAAGACGCAGCTAACGAAGATACTCAGACTCCGCCGACCACAGTTGGAGCTGCTTCGCGTATTCGTAGCGTCCTTCTCACGAAACACACGTTCCGTTATGACTGGCATTTCCTTGTGACCATCGACTCGGTATCGGACACACATACGAGTTTGTTGGGGAACATCACGCACCTCAGATTGACGGATATGGAAAAGAGTCCGTATATTCCCCTAGAGTATCTCCCGAACCTAACCCACCTGGCACTGCCGTACTTACAACTACGAACGAACCAAAGCGGAGATGCGCTGAGGATACCAGAACTCGTGTTGCAGCCCGACCGGCCAACAGTGGTGGGCGGGGTGGGCAGACAGCAGGGTCAGTGGGGAGAGGCCCCTTGGGCTGCGGCAAGAGATACGACATCCTCAAAACTGAAGATGATTGTGCTGACGATTGACGAGCGAGTGTGGTTGACGGAACCTTGGAAGTATGGCGCCCATGCGACAAACGATTCTCCTCGCCAACTGTTCAAGAAGCTGCGGACGCAGGCGCGAGCGCGAGATGCCAGGATACGTGTGGTGTTGTCGCCGAGGCTCGGACAAACCTATTGTAGCGAGTGGGCGGATGCTGGCAGAGGGATTGCAGGCAGTGTTTGGGAGGTGGCTGAGAAGACATATAATAGAGAGCATTACGGGGACGACCTGCCTGAGGCCTTTCCTCGCCTTGCGGCTTAATAGCATGGTTGACTCATGCTAGGATCTGTGTATATGTGTATTGCTATCGACACAAAGGATATCTGGATTTTAATGACTCAGTGCGCATATCTGTTCAAATTCATACTACGGTGGCCACTCAGACGGCCACTTGGCCATTGCACAATCGGCCATGCCATCCATGGTGCTTCGCCGCCTATATAAATAGACATCCTCCCTTCCTCTGATTTTCTACTTCGCTACGTTCCCCACATATCTCAACCTCGTCCTGAGCGCAACAGGATAACTCCAGACACAACGAGCACTTGAGCTGAGATGACGCCGGCTTCTTCACATATCACGAATACGACGGATAGTGAGCTATCTCAGCTCGGACCGTGGCACCAGGACAGACGCCACAGATATTCCATACGCGCTGGAGAAGATAACGAGTCGTCCAACATTCTTGACGTCGACCACGACGTCTTTCCCCGCCCTCTCGAGCCTCCTCTCGTCTCTGAGGTCGTCACACACGACGACGTAGACAGGGACCCGGAGCCAGTGAGCGAGTCTTCGGCAGAGACAATCTCGATCGATGATATGCGTTCCGTTGATAGCCTCGGAGACGGCCGAGGTGATCGTGAGCATTCTTTCTCGTCGCCACTCACCAAAACAGCCGCCCCCGCCCAGGCAAACAAAGACGGTTGTATCCAGCTTCTGTATTCTTATATAGAACTCCAGCCACACCAGGTGTGTTTCTTATTTCTTATTTCCCTACCACCACTATCGTCCCCTTATACCCCTTCCTTCATATTTCCTTCTTACTTTCAAATATGCATGTTGAACGTGCTTTTCTTCTTGTTGCTGGTCAACACATCCAGGTTCCCGACTTTGCATCTCCAGAGGAGTGCAGGACATGGCTCGACGTGGCCGACGAACAAGACAGGACCACGGAGTTCGCTGCATGTACATGCAAGCCCGACGGTCACGCGAGCGTTCGGGGGGACCATAGAGGCGGTTGCTGTCTAGATACGGAAGACGGAGAGCTATCCAGAAACCCCGCCGCAGTTCCAGCTGTCACAGCCCCGTGCGACAGCCATGGCCACCATGCCTATGCCTACAGGCAGACACACCGTGGTTGTGAACTGGCCTCTGGCCCTCTGGTATGTACCCGTCTACTCTTGGTGGCTCGAACGTTCATCACTCAGCGGTCCTCCGCTCTTCTCACTCAGCTTGAACGGGATGGTACTTGCATGATGGATGCCTGGGTACGCTGGCATGGATTTATCCGTAGTGCTGCTGAGACTAATTTAAATCTTTCCTGTGTGGCGGTAGAGTGAACAATCTGGAACTGAGGTACCCTTTGACCTTGAAGAATCCTCTTACGAGCCATACACTTGTGAGGCTGGCTACGAGGACAGATATGTTGATGTAAGTGGTGGACAAGCTTTAGACTAGCAAAATTACTGACACCGCAGCAGGAGGCTCTCCGCCCTTTCGTCTTGGATAGAACATCACTCATCCTAGACTCTCTCCACCCTGAAATCGCACCACACATAGTCATTACAGCACCGCCTGATCCCTGGGAGGGTTCCTTGGCACGTGCTTGGAACAGTCCTCTGCCACAAGATGGAAGCCTATTGACGATCCCGCCGCAATATATTGCGCCCGAGTATTCTCCATCATACGGGTTGATAGAATATTACGGACAGCCTTCAGGGTATGAGTCGCATTCATTTCCTGTGCGCCCCTCGCTGCGACCCTCTCGCTTCACAATTTCGGTGAGTTTTCTTTTGGCCCAATATGTCCCGACGCTCATATATCTTCACACAACAGACTGAGGAGGATGACGAGTTGTCATTTTCGCTTCTAAGACTGTACAAGATGGCTGTAAGTCATTCTCATCATACACTAGCTCGTATAATGACAACCGCGTTTTCCAGGCTCGAACGGCGATGCTCCTAGCCCCAAGCTTCCGAAAACGCTGGGACACGCCCTCTTTCGCACAAGCCCAGGAAATTCCCTTTACTTGGTCCGATCCCGGCGCTGTATGTTTCTCTTCTCAGCCTTCCCCGTTACGCGTGCCACTCACATGATTAATATTCAGCCGCTCCTTGAGTTCTATGGCTCCTGTCGCGATACGAGGATCATTGACTCCGTCCACCCCTTCTCCGCGCCGCATATAATCATACACGAAGTACCTGACCTGATGCCATGGGAGGCATGCGTAAATAGGGTGGTCGTGCCGCAGCACTGTTGGTATTTGATGGTCCCCGGGACACCGTGTCACTGTCCACCTCCGGTCACCGAAGAGTTGTCCTCACTTGACGTGTCGGTTCATATCGAGGCAGTAGATGTCATTCAAGAGGAATACACTATGCGTCCATCGGAGCCACTTGTCGACGTCAACGCCATACCGGACGTGGATGGTGATGTTGATGAGCTGGCTTTGCTCTCTCCCTCCGACGAATCAGACTCAAATTCTGAATTCTGGCCTGACACACCAAAGGAGGACGTATTCCGATTCACTGTGTCTATCGATCCACCGCTATCAGACCTGCCACCCGAGCCGTCACTTTCAAATACATGTTATAAGGTCGGGAACGAATTTGTACTGGAAGAGGACGATGACGACTTGCCACCGTTTGATGACTGGTATCAGGATATTGCCCAGAGGACAGCTGGATGACCCTGTCGCTGAACGACCGCATGGTATTTATTTGCCTGTCGTATTCGGAGGCCACAGTAGCCTTCGCTGGAGCTCTATTCCCACCGACTTCCTCATATGCCCTTGCACAACACCATTCACATTCTTCTCCTTTCTCGCTTTCGCTATTCGTCTAAACTCGCATGAACATCTGTACAACAGCTCAACCGCATTCTTTCATTCTTCACCCATCCCCTCTGTGATACCTCCTGCAATCACACCCATCACTTCATCGCCTCTGCATCCTACCGCATGTCTTCTTCACTCTATCATCCTTTCAGCCTTGTACCACTACCAACACTTTCATTGACGGATGGACGCTTCGCGACAATCCTGCATTCCTTACTCGTCACATGTTGTTCAACTGGCTCCGTGCATCCCTCATGTCATGCTCAGTTGTATCGTTAGTGTATTTGTAACGTTAACTGTTTTTGCAATTGCATTGCTATGTGTACTTCGTACAAGGTGCTACGAGAGAGCTCTAACGTGAAATACCTTGGGGATCCACATGTTTATCAATGATAAGCCTATGCACTGCAACGTGAGGTTAATGAGAAAAGGATATCGTCAGCTGGGAACTCAGTCAAATACGTATTGATTCAAGCATCCCAAGTACAAACACACCCTATGCAAATACAACTCATGCTTCGTAGGACACGCTTCATTGCTTATACCTCCTTTGTCAGCTTGAACAACTCAGCCAACTCAAGTATCGAGTCGACTACCAGATCAACCTCTCCTCCGTTTGCCTTGCTCTTAATACCATCTCTGACGGCTAGATCTTCCGTAGCACGACGTACGTATACAGTCTTCATGCCATGAGAAGCTGCGTTCTGAAGGTCATAGATGTGCGCAGCGACCAGAACACATTTGTCAGGGGTCACTGAGAGGTGGTGAAGGGCACCGAGGTAGACCTTCGGGTTTCTGGAGACGAAGAAAGAGAGGTCAAGCGTGTTCAGGAGGATTGTTGCTGAGAAAAGGGCTTACGGTTTGTACGAACCCATGAGCTCGCCTGAGAAGATGACGTCCCAGGGAAGGTTCGCGTGCTTTGCCTGGGGATAAAATGCGAGTGTGCCCTAATAGATGCAACCATATTCCGACATACCATATCTGCTAATAACCTGACATTCCCATTCGAGAGCGTGCCGATAATAGCTTGTTGCTTTAGCGCATGAAGTCCGTCACTGGAGTCCGGCCAACCTATGCCAAGCGTAAGCGAGCGATATGCGACTTCGGGTTTTCTCCGCGTACCTTCGAGTTTGTGCCAGACCAAGTTGACTTTCTTCCGTTTCTCATCATCCCACATCTTTCCAAGATGTTCCCACTTCTGTGATGCTAGCATCTCGTCGAGAAGCTGTATATCATCACAGTTAACCTCCGCACTTGAGATATCGCTGCTGAACTGTTACCTCTCGATGGATTGTATCGATGTTCGTAGATCCCGAGTCACCACCAGAGATTCGTTTCCTATGGGTTGCGATGAATCAATGTTCATAGTGACAGTCGATCCGGGCACGGCAAGCAGAACGCTGTGAGAGCAGTGACACAACACAAAGAGTCTTGAGCTCTCAGATGCTCTCTGCCCTCCTACCGCCCACTTCTCAGTGCGCTGGGGTGTACTCACGTAGCGGCGTAGTACCCTGCCCTCCATTCATTCGTAAACTCTATCCAATCGACTGCTAATGCGTCAGATCTGGGTCTGAGGACTATAATGCTGCACAAGTTGCCAACTTGTAGATATACTCACTTTGAAGTAGGCCCTCATAGTGTTCTGAGAGCTGCTTCGATACACTTCCTTGCCAATCTACCACTGTACCGAAGACGTCAAAGAGGAACGCCTCTGCGCCTTTAAGTAGATTTGGATCGTTCTTTGCAGACATGCCAGTGGCTATCTTGTTTGGTCCGCAAGCCTGTTGATGATTACCCGCGTACTCTAGAAGAGCACCGAGACTAGTACTGCTACGTGAGGACGACTTATATGTGATACGGTATGGTTCCCGTCGGAGTTCCGTTAACTTGAGCTTGGGAATGCGTGTTCTGTGTCCAAAAGAGTAGGTTAACCGAGTCAGTACCGGTTAGACAATTCGTCGCAGAAGGGCAACGTGTCAACTCACATGAAGATGTCGAAAACCTGCCAGTGTCAACAGTGTACACTGAGCTCATGAATCAGAGTCAAGATCTTGCTTGATCAGTGCATTATTGGTGCAGGCCCCACAGTACGCCACAAAGCGGAGATTAGCCATATTGAGGAATGGGACTCAGAGTTGGAACTCTGCTGCCACTCGATGAAACACCTTCTGTGCTCCTGGTTTTACGGAATACCGTTGGATTATGAATGGACGACACTTCGAAAGTTATGATATGACAGTCTGCAAGACCGTGGCACAGTCTGGCGGACGTCCCGCGAGCAGATCCGAGTCAGGACCCCGAAGATTGCATGCAAACCCTCGGACACCTCATGTCGCACCCACTGTAACTTGCCAAATGATGCAAAAAACCGAGAACACCTTTAGGGGACTTGACTTATACAACAAGCTGCTTGTTCATTCTACGAGTGAGAAGTAGGAGCTCTAAGGTTCCAGTACCACTCTACTGCTTGCAAATGACATCAGGGTAGTCCCATATACCGACCATTCCCGACCACCAGCCCTAACACCGATATTAGTATACTCTGAATGTAATTAGGGGGACGGCAGCATACCCGATTCTCGCAGCTTGTGGGGCTGTCAAACTTAATACCGTTGACAATGTTGGGAGCAGTGTCACACATTCGTTGCCAGTCATCACCGCTCTGGATGTTCTCAAGACGAGCTTCAAACCGCTAGATAATATTCAGCCATGTATTACTTCGGTGTACACTGCAAGCACACTCACATGTAGTCCTGCACCTTCACCTACGCATCCCTGAGGAGATGGCGTTCAAAAACCGCACGGATGTGACGAGTTAGCAGAGTGGTACTCACTTTGTCCTGTAGTGTGTTCCAGTATGGACGACACGCGGTTTCATCGTAATCGACGAGCCAGCGGCCATGAATACCATCTCGACTCTAGAGCACATAGAGTTTATTTCCATCGCAGGTGACACGTTCGGTAAAATAAGATACGCACGCGATCTTCACATTCAGAAGGGAAAATCGACCTCCTGTTGATCGTCATTGACATCTGCTTGCAGGCCGCCAGCCCATCTGCTCCGGGAGCGATGTTCCAGAGCCGTGCTGTGTATTCCCTAGTAGCATATGCATGGCAATGATCGTTACGCCACAAGGGTCCCCAGTAGAGCCTCATACGTTCCCAGCGTTCCTTCTCCCAACGTTGATCTTCCGCTTCGTGGCGAGCTTTCTCCAGCTCCCATTGTCTTCGCTGTCGGACCCATCCCTCAACCTCTGTGTCGTGTAGACTTTGCTCGTTGCGCCACAAGCGTTTAAATTTGTCGTACTCTTTCCTTTCGAGGCCCCACTGCTTGTGCTCAGCGTCGTGGTTTGCTCGCTCACGATTCCACTCGCGGCGTATGTTCTCGCGTTCGATTGGGTCCAGAATATCACGGGGGCGATGAACAGCGTGTATGATGGCGGTCGCTGTAGTGAAAAACAGAAGGAATGAGAGGACGAGAATAATCCTGTTCGGTGTCACAGTACGAGAAACCGGGGAGGACGGTGATCGTTCATCTGGTTTGCCCTGGTTTCTCGTAGTGTGAATCCCAGAAGTTGGCGGTGAAGCCCGGGAACGAGGATCGCCGGTGGCGAAGTACGCGGGAGGTGGACCTCTGGATTCGCCTCGTAACGGTGTGGTTTCCGACTGCATGGCCTATATTCCTAGGTAGTAAGTTAATATCTGGGCCGGTAACAGGAGATACAGCCATGATGGTTTTGACTCACGTTCCTATCGTACCAATCGTTGGGCGTGCAGACCGAAGGCCTTCCTGAAAGTTGGGAAGGGTGACATTCCTCGGGAGGCGGAGCTAGAAGGTTGATATAGAGGCGGCAGACGCACAGATATAAGGTTTGCACGAGGATGATTGGATTGAAGACTATGTGTGGTCACTGCGCGTGGATTGCTCTTGTTGAATGTGCATATGTAGTAATGTACATGCCATGATGTTCTTCACTATTTCATTGAGCCGCGTTCAAGATGAAGCGAAGTGAGTGAGACAAGGGCGAAGGCCAGGTAACGACAGGCACAATTCAAGTTGCCTGAGGAAATCGAACGTTGTATTGCTTTGAGCGCATTGCATATCTTGAGCGGCCTTCTGGTGTCTTGTACGTATACGACGGGGTTGATTGTTGGATATCTGCACACATCTTTATTATAATTGGGTAGCCCCGACCCCGGCTGCCTCTTTTAGTGTTTCCCTTTTATGGTACTCGCTCCTGCCTGTTATGGTATCTGACCAGACCCCTGTCACCGCCGCGACTCAAGACACTTGCTGTAGCACCTTCACCCTCGCCTATGCACCGGACACTCTGCGAAAGGTGGCCACCTTATTGCACTGAAAGTTAGCGCACGTATGCAACACTCCCAGCCACAGCCTCTGTTCGTGAGGATATTTCAAGCTCTTACACGGACTTCGAGTCCGTAGTACTAAACTAACCCAAGCCTCACTTAGCAGAACCAATAAGGGCGTGATGTCCGATGTACCAATGCTTACTGTTATTTGCAGACTTCGGACATTACTGAGACAACTGTACATGGCCGTCATAGTGTATCGTCACGTAGTGACGGGTAAATGCTAGTTGTACAGAAAGTACGAAATTAAAAGCGTCAGGTACCGCCGGTGCTGCAATGTGCATTGTTACACTTTTGATCCGTCACACAAGTCGACGCGCCTAGATTTGATCCGCCGCCCAGTCCCATCTACGGAGTGACGGCCGCAATCACGACCAGCAACGGGCAACGTATCACATCTGCCACCTCGCTTTCTTTCACTCTCTCATCTTCCATCGTCAGGCTGAGCCTGCTTTTCTCTCTACTACCCTCTTTTCCAGTCAATTCTGCTCATCAACGCTTACACTATGGAGGACGAGCAATCCTACGATGTGTCGCCAATTATGGACGCTTTCGACATTGACCTGGTGGTCAAAGTGTTGAATCACACGGCTTTCAGTACGTCTCACACTCACTGGTTGCATTTTCATCTGGCTTCGACACTAATCGAATATTTATAGGTCCATTCTTTACTTCGCTCATCCCAGTGTTCTATTTCTTCCAGGGATCCCGCTGGCCGGACCCAATACTTGTTTGGACTGTAGCATACACTGCCGCCATCTCGGCGTTCTGTAAGTTACTGGCGTCCTCCTTCATTATAGTTTTGCTCACTACCGCTCAGGGTTCCTGAAATGGTATTCTCTCCTGTATAGAAATCAGGGCAGTATCTGGTTTGGCCCAGGACGGTTCGACTGGGGCGAGCAGATTGTTGTGGTCACCGGTGGTGCGTCTTTCTATATATCGTCTATCTTATCATTTCCTGATAGAGACTTTGATACCTATAGGCGCGTCCGGCATTGGTGAGCTCATAGCCAACACGCTAGCTGTGAGGAACGTCACAGTCGCAGTACTCGACGTAAATCCGATCATCACCGAGAACTGTGAGCGTATAGTGTCACAACACCTCCAGCTAAGGAGTTCTAACCTCAAGGGACAGATAACATTGAATACTATAAATGTGACGTGTCCAAGTGGGAGGAAGTTGAGGCTGTAGCAAAGAAGATCCAGGAGGAGCTTGGTCATCCGACTGTACTGATCAACAATGCTGGTGTCGTCCAGGGAAAGTCTATCATCGACCTCAGCTCTGAGGATGTCCAGCAGTGAGAAACATTCTCACATGACAATCATTCCCGAAGTCTCACCTTATTGTACAGGACATTCTCAGTAAACACTATCGGCCAATTCCACACCTTGAAGGCGTTTTTGCCAGAGATGATCAAGGAAAAGAAGGGGCACATTGTAAGTTGTCACTGTTCCTCTCACTCTGTATCCCATTGAGATTGTATTCTTCTGTAGGTGACTATGTCCTCCGTCGCGGGTATTGTCGGTATGGCCAAGATGAGTACGTCAATTGTACAGAGAGACTGTTTCCAGCCTTGATTTCTGACATGTATCGCAGCCGATTACAACGCTTCCAAGGCCGCCCTCATTTCGCTCCATGATTCTCTTCGTTATGAGTTGGATCACCTGTACAAGACGCCAGGGATTCGCACCACCCTCGTAGTCCCAGGACATACTCGGACTCGCCTCTTCTCATCCGTCAAGCTTCCTCAAAGCTGGTGGTACAAATTCTTCGTACCGAGCGTGGATCCTGTCACGATTGCGAAAGCTGTTATTGCTGCTTTGGATGACCAACATTCACGCACAATTTACCTGCCATTCTATGCAAACTTTGCGCCTTTCTTGCCGTTGATGCCGAGCTTCATCAGGGACTTCGGTCAATGGGTGAGTATCTTGGTTATGGTGTTTCTCATCCTCTATTCTAACATCATCAATAGCTTTCTGGCTGTGACTACGCGATGCAGGACTTTGTGAAGGTTTCGGGACGTCGTCCTGAAGAGGGCCCGGCTCCTGAAGTCAGCCAAGTCAGCGAAAAGAACTGGGAGTGAGCGCTATGAGCTGGGGATATTTTAGGGCCTGCTTGTGTCTGAGTATCTGAGTGGTATGTTATATCTATTGTATTGCTGGATCCAAGAAGTACGCAGGAGCGTGACCCACGGCTCTGATACGCCATCATCGTGGTCCTTCCATTTCTGGTAACTGTTCAAGATCGGATGCTTCGATATCGAAGCTAGCCTCGTGGCTCCTAACCTTCGCAGCTGTCACGGTGACTGAGGCTGACGTCTCCAGAAATATTATATATTTTAAAAACTCTTGGTTCGACCTGCAGATTCCGAGTCGCTTCTTTGACCTCAACCACAACTTCCCTCGCTGCGACACCTTTCAGCCAGTGCAGTGACAGTGATGCCTGTGTTTTCAGTGGTTAATGCTCTTGCTCGCTCGCTTGGGCTCGAGTCGGATGGGGCGACGTCGAAGAAACTGGTGGATTCGACGCCTGCTACAAGGACAAGCTCTACCGACTCCAACACCACCGCAGTAGATGCTACTGAGGTAGAAGTTGATAAGGTGGTCGACGGCAGCGGTCTTGATAGCCTAGATGTGGTATGTTGCCCATTTCTGCTATGCCAACTGGAACACCTTCTGACTTTGTTGGTATGCTGTAGGCGGACGTTGTCGTCGGAGAAAAGACTAAGCAGGTATGTCATAAGCACTAACCTAGTATGCATGCATGTTGATCGTCGTGTTCCAACTAGGATACATGTGATACAGCGCCCACAGGCCAGGGCGCGGTGACAAGGCCACTGCCAAGCTTGCAAGTACGTAGAGGCATGGTTGAGCCACTCGGCGTAGAAGCCCCCGCGACCTATGCGGACGCGACTAACGTAAGTCGAAACGAGTGTTTGGGCGAGTCGCAGAACTGACTATATGCGCGTTTTATGTCGCATGCAGCTGGCGAGCCAGTTTCCTAACTTGAAGGACGCGATTCTCGCGTTGCCATTGTCGCCAAAGAAGCTGGACTCTCCTACGGCGCACACACCGGAAAGGCCGAACTGGGCTTCAGCCCCAAATGAGCCCAAGACGCCTCCCGCACGCGAAAGAAGAGGTACCCCGAGAGGTTGTGGCCGAGCAAGAGGGAAGGGACCAGGAGGGAACGATACGCGCAGCGGTAGACCCCCCTCTAAGCAGTCTTCTCCTATGGCCCATGGTGACCAAAGAAATGAACATGGCAACAGTCGGCCTCAGCCTCGTTCGAGGGCTTCCAGTCATAGTCCTAGGAAAGCCCCCATCACTCCTCATAAGCGCAGCGAGAGCAACGAAGCCATCATTGCACCCTCACCCACGTACATCTGCTTGCCTCCTGGATCTTCCGTGGTTGTTGGCGACAGTCGTTTCCCGTCGGGCGGTGGAGTGCCTACCCCCGCGGAGGTCGATGCTTTGATTCGCGAGCTTCAGAACTCGCGTGGCCTTGGAGAGGCGGGATCCGTCAGCACGCCGCCTAGCCGTGCGAGCTCTCCGGACAAGATTCACTCCCTCGCCAATGGTCATATCCAAGCCTCTACATCTCATCCAGTCACGGAAGTGATGGAACATCCGACGGGGCGCATAGAACAAGGTGGCGTATCGCACTCAGATCTAGACCTTGGGTCCAACGGGAAACCTTTTGTGAACCCGGAGACAACGTCACGCATCGACTCTTTGCCAACCTCGCAGCACCATTCAAGGGCTTCGTCGCCCCGCCCATGCACCCCATCTCCCCTCCGGCACACGATGTTGCACAGGGTCAACGATATTTTGGAGCAATGCAGGGAGCGTAGTCGCAGCCAGTCGCCTTCTCCATCCCAGAAACAACAAGAGTTGGGAAGAGAGACTCCGAGCCGTGTGGCCAGTCCGTTGAGAGAAACAACTACTCTGCCACCCTCCCCCACGCTTGAAACGCCTCCTGTCCCAACCGGGGGGCGCACCACGGCCACGCCAACAGCTACCATCAAACTCTGTCAGCCGTTGAGGATGCCTACCCCTCCCATCGTAACTCCAGTAAGCCCCAAAGTTTCAGTGATGCGGCGACCCGTAACTACCGCTGGACCTGACATCTTCAAGCCGAAGGGGCGATGGCCGACATTGGACGAGGTTCTCGCTACGCAGACTAAACCTGCTTCGACCTCTGATTTATAACGAATGATTCCTCTTCTGCCAAACCGTTAGGCACCGTACGAGCGTAATGACCTTCGACTGTAGAACTGTATATCCCGTGACTTTCGCATTGTGATACCCTTGTAGCATCTTTTCTCCTTCCCTTTCACGATACCCACGAACGTCTCCCGAATATTGGACATCAGATATTGTTCTTTTACGAAGCACATCGTATACCGTGGAGCTCGATAGATATTGTTGCAGTAATCAATCCATATATCAGCCATATCGCAATCGAAACTCTGGGTAGTGATGAATGCCTAGTTCTCGTAACATTACACAGAAGAACGGAATTGAGGGGCGAGAGATCATTGATCAGTGTGAACGCGACATATGGAGGGTTGGTGGAAGGACGCACACAGTGGGACTACCGGTGCATGTATGTGTGACTCGGGCTAGGCGTATCATATCGCAAGTTGCGGTACTAAAGTGACCTCCCTGTTGGCGTACTAGAATGTAGCTGAGTATTTCCAGCTGAGGCACGTTGCAGTCGTACTGCCAGTGCTATCCACCGCAGTAGCAAGTGGTCCGTGCGCGATATCTACCACGAGATGGCAGTGCAGAGTAGGATGTCAAAAAAACTTTCTGTACCATCGAGGAAGCCAATTACGCAGGCGAGGATCCCAAGCAAGACTGCATCCTTCTTCCGACGACCTCCCGCTGGCTGAGGCCATCGGCGCCTGAAGATGAGATGCCTAATATCCTAAGCGTAGACATTCCGAGTGCAAAACTGGGATATTTACACACCTCTATAATGCCTCCATGATGCAGACAACCGTTGTGTATAACGTTAGTAACGTTAATGTGAATTCGAATTTGAGGTGTCAGGCCCAGCAGTGTGACATCAATTTGAGCGCCCAAACGCGTCGCGCACAGCGCCTAATGTGTCGACGTGACATTACGTCACGACGCGACTCTAGCCTGTAGCCAAAGTGGGCGGAGGATATATGATCTTCAACACTCGGAGCTCGCAGAAAGTCGTCTTATCCTCAACCTCCATCATCTCACTTTCTTCAGAGATACGGTGAATATGGCCACTCAACCCTTAGACAGCCAGACTGTGCTCGACGTCGATCCCTGGCTTAAGGATCATGTACCTGCCATTATCCACCGTCACGACCTCTTCAGAAAATGGAAGGAGACTATCATCGCCACAGAAGGCGGATACGAACCCTTCCTGACTGGGTATCACAAAATGGGTCTGAATGTGCAGCCAGACAACTCTGTCGTTTATCGGGAGTGGGCACCGAACGCCGTAGAGGCGGTTTTCATTGGAGACTTCAGTATGTTTTCATCTCACCCGTTGACGTTACAAGTCTGATCTTGAATACCAGACAAATGGAATCGCATCTCGCATCCCATGACTAAGAACGAGTTTGGTATCTGGGAAATCACGGTCCCCCCGACTCCAGACGGGCAGTGCGCCATTCCTCATGACTCCAAAGTCAAGGTGCGTAACCGGTGCGGTCATACACGGCCTCCCGTTTGCTGACACGTGTGTCTGCACAGATATCGTTCATACTTCCCCATGGTGCTCGCATTGAACGTATTCCAGCGTGGATCACTCGTGTTACCCAAGATTTGTCTATCTCGCCTGTGTATGAGGCACGCTTCTGGAACCCACCAGAGGCAGAACGCTACAAGTTCAAGAACAAGCGTCCTCCTCAGCCGAAGAGTGCTCGGATCTATGAGGCCCATGTAGGAATATCCACCTCCGAGCTGAGAGTCGGCACATACAAGGAGTTCACCAGGGACACGCTGCCTCGCATTCACGCTCTTGGCTACAATATCATCCAGCTCATGGCAGTTATGGAGCATGCATACTATGCCTGTATGTAACTTTCTCGATATGTCTGGTCTGTAGCTCATATTGGAACCTTAGCCTTTGGATACCAGGTCACGAGCTTCTTCGCCGCTAGCTCTCGTTATGGATCTCCGGAGGACCTGAAGGAACTCATCGATACCGCTCACGGATTGGGAATTACGGTCCTTCTTGATGTGGTTCACTCTCACGCTTGCAAAAACGTCTTAGATGGCATCAACCAATTCGACGGTACAGACCACCTTTACTTCCATGAAGGCGCTAAGGGCCGTCATGAGCTCTGGGATAGCCGTCTCTTCAACTATGGCCACCACGAGGTCCTACGATTCTTATTAAGCAACCTCAAGTACTGGATCGAAGAGTATCAGTTCGATGGTTTCCGCTTCGACGGAGTGACAAGTATGATGTACACTCACCACGGCATCGGCGCAGGATTCTCCGGAGGATACCATGAGTACTTCGGTGACTCTGTGGATTTGGAAGCTGTGGTATATCTGATGCTCGTCAGTCGTTTCGCAAATGTGCTCCATGATGATACGGGTGCTGACGAAATCATAGGCGAACGATGCTATCCATGAGCTGTATCCAGGCACCATTACGATTGCAGAGGATGTATCGGGCATGCCTTTGCTCTGTATCCCTGTATCAAGGGGAGGCGTTGGGTTCGATTACCGCCTATCCATGGCCATCCCCGACATGTGGATCAAGTTGCTCAAGCACAAGCAAGATGATGAGTGGGATATTGGCAACATCGTCCACACCCTAATCAACCGCCGACACGGAGAGAGGAGTATCGCGTATGCTGAAAGTCACGATCAGGCTCTAGTGGGAGACAAGACCATTGCCTTCTGGCTCATGGACAAGGAGATGTATACCAACATGTCCGACCTGACGGAGTTGACCCCTGTTATCTCCAGAGGTATCGCCCTTCATAAGATGATTCGGTAAGCTTAATGATGCTCTTGTATGTAACTCCCCCCTTACGTCACACTCATAGATTCCTGGTACACTCCTTGGGTGGCGAGGGATATCTCAACTTCGAAGGAAATGAGTTTGGGCATCCAGAGGTAAGATTCTTCCGCGGCTGTACAGTAATCGGATTAACTTCACAACTATATAGTGGCTTGACTTCCCTCGAGAGGGTAACGGAAACTCCTTCCATTACGCTCGTCGTCAGTGGAACGTAGTCGATGATCCCCTCTTGCGCTACAAGTATCTGAACGAGTTCGACAAGGAGATGAACCACAAAGAGGAGAAGTACGGCTGGCTTGCCGCTCCACAGGCGTACGTGTCTTTGAAGCACGAGGTGGATAAGGTGATTGTCTTCGAGCGCGCCGGACTCCTCTTCATCTTCAACTTCCACCCCACCAATTCATTCACGGACTACCGCGTTGGAGTCGAGACCCCTGGAGAGTACCATGCAGTACTTTCCAGTGACGAGAAGCGTTTCGGTGGCTTTGACAACATCGACTTGAACGTGAAATACGTCACCACACCGCTGGAATGGAATGGCAGGAAGAATTGGTTACAGGTATGCCAGCTTATGCAGGCTCGCGCGTAGATGGCACTGACCCTTCCAGCAGGTGTATATCCCGAGCAGAACGTGTTTGGTGTTGGGTACGAACTAGAGATACGGCAAGTTACGAACCAGGATTGGAAGTGGATAATCGAGAGCAACGCCATCAAATGCAAGCCGCCTCATCAATTGCGTAGGAAATTTAGCTGTACATATATTTTGAGATAACTTGTCAATCGTCAACGACCAAACTTTGAAAGAACACAGCGGATTTGCGTGCTTGAGTGAGATAAGAGCTGTGGTCAGAATACACCGTGAGAGGCTGGACTGCCTCATCACATCATATCGGCAGCGCTATGTGACCATCTTGCCGTACACTGACGCTAAATAATGTATATCCGTCTCCCACCGTTCCCTTTATAACTCTCACCTCACATGTGTACATCCCAAACCCAGTCTTATCCCTGCTAGTCATCGCTATGTCCGACGACAAGCGGCCCCTGCTGTCTGAGAAGGGTGGTGAAGTCATCCCGCCACCCGTTGTCGCACCGACTGCGCAGAACCAGAAGCCTGCAAAGTCTCTGAAATCCTGGCTCAAATCCTTTGCAGCCTCCACTCTTTTATTCCTCGTTGTTCACCAATATGTCGATTCTTTCAAGCCTGAGATTGACGCAGAGACCGAGGCTTGGCTTGCGAATCCGTTCGCGCATGGTCCTCATTGGCCTGGGAAGGGACACCACAAGCCCATTCTGAACGGGAAAGCTGCTGAGAAGCTGTTCTTGTGCGTATCAAACCTGTGGATATCTGGGCCTTGTCATGTAACGAGCTGTTCTCTGTGTACAGGACGGTTCCCAACGAAGCCAGTACGATTGCTGCATCCCGTCACTATGCAGGCAAGCCTCACATCGCCGGTAGCACTGGGGACTTTGATACTGCGAAGGATTTCTTGGTTCTCCTGCAGAAGGAGTTCAATGCAATCGCTCCCGCTGGTGGCAGTGGCCAACCAATCTACTCCGCTGGAACCGCCGAGTCTCGCAATGCGACGCTCTCTATCCCAACCTTGGACAAGCCCACCGCGTGGATCGACGTGTATTACCCCGTTCTGAACACCCCATTGAACCACAGCGTCGAGATCCTGGACGAAGACGGGAAACCTTTCTGGAGTGCACCATTGGAAGAGGACGCGGATGAGACTGACCCCGATGCGGGGAAGTACATCGACTCTGTGCCTGCTTTCCACGGACTCAGCCAGTCGGGTGATGTTAAGGGGAAGTTGGTGTTTGCGAACTACGGTCGCCAGGAGGATTATCAGGCTCTCGTGAAGCAAGGTATGCTGTATAGCTATTGTTGATATATCCAAACCTAACTTTGTGATAGGCGTCGACTTGACTGGAAAGATCGTACTTGTCAAGTATGGTGGAATCTTCCGAGGATTGAAGGTATGTTCCAATTGTATGGTGGGCATACAAGTCCGTTGAACTTAACTGTCTCGCTTTAGGTCAAGGGTGCTGAAGAACTTGGTGCTGCTGGTGTACTTATCTACTCAGACCCAAGCGACGATGGCTCCGTGACCATTGAGAACGGCTATCTGCCGTAAGTGAATACATGAGCCTGTGGCAATTGTTTCCTCATAGTCCTTTAGATACCCGTATGGCCCCGCACGTAACCCCACTTCCGTCCAACGTGGCTCGGTGCAATACCTTTCACTCTACCCCGGTGACCCTACTACTCCCGGATACCCGGCATACGAGAACAGCACTCGCACGGATGGCTCGAATATCCCTTCTATCCCTAGTTTGCCCTTGTCGTGGGCAAATGCGCAGGTTTTGTTGAAAGAGATCGCTGAGGGCGGCAAGAACCGCACCATCTCCTTCGTAAACCATGGTAAGTAGAGAGACATCAACGGGGAATACGTACATGGTGCTGAGTACACTATAGTGGATACGAAGGTCACCCCGATCTGGAATACCTATGGTGTCATCCCTGGACATATCAAAGACGAAGTTGTTGTTGTTGGAAACCATCGCGATGCCTGGGTAAGTATATACTCCCTAAGCCACAGCTGGATGCTGGCTGATGGAGATGTAGGTCCTTGGTGCCGTAGATCCCTCTTCAGGTACAGCTTCTGTCCACGAAGTTGTCCGCGGATTCGGCGCTCTTCTCAGGAAAGGCTGGAAGCCCTTGAGGACCATTGTATTTGCTAGCTGGGACGCGGAAGAGGTTAGTCACAGTCCTAGGTTCTTTAACGCAGAATGCTGATACTACTCTAGTATGGCCTCATTGGCAGCACCGAATGGGGAGAGGACTTCCCAGAATTTATTGACAAGCACGTAGTTGCATATCTTAACCTCGGTACGTCATCGTGTATATTGCGGTTTGGGTTCACTTCTAACCATACCCACAGATAGTTCCGTTTCCGGCTCACGTTTCGGCGCGAGTGCTTCACCATCTCTAGCTCACCTCGTTCGCGGTGCCGCCCTGGACATCCCCCACCCTACCAAGCCAGGTTTGACCTTATGGGATGCCAAAAAGGACCGTGGCATCCTGACGGGCAACATCAGTGCAGAAGCTCAGTCCATGCATGATGCTGAGCTTCAGCAAGCCGATGAATTGGGTGTTAACCCACTTGGCTCCGGAAGCGACTTCACTGTGTTTTTGCAACGTATTGGTGTGGCAAGTGCACAGGGCGGGTTCAGTTCGACACTTCAGGATCCTGTATATCACTACCACTCCATCTTTGACTCTGAGAGGTGGCAAGAGTTGTACGGTGATCCTGGCTTCTTCAGACATGTAGGGGGCTACAACCAGTCGACATCATATTCAGCTCGCTAATCGTTTGATATACAGGTCGCTGTCTCGAAACATCTTGGCCTGACGGCATTGCGTCTTGTCGATGCCATCACTCTTCCTCTCAACACAACGCATTATTCCCTTGAACTCGAGGCGTATCTCAAGAAGTCAGTGCATTTACTGTGTTATCTGCGATCCCGCTAACAGTCTCGTTCCTTTAGGGTTGAGTCGATTGCTTCGACAACCTCTCTCGACGTCGACTTCTCCTCGCTGAAGGAATCTATTCATGCACTGCAATCTGCAAGCGCAGCTTTGGACGAGGAGAAGATCTCCGCGGAACGCGAGTTGAGGCATATCATTCGTAAGATCGTCAAGCGTAGGACCCTCAGACGTACTATTCGCAAGGCCATCTGCAAGATCAAGAAGGTACTCGGCAAAGAGTGTCATCACAGACCTGATGCCCGAGAGTTTAATCCTGCAGCCTCTGCCGATACGTTTGGTGGCGACCGCACCCCGGCTTGGTTCAGGGTGCGTCCTGGTGGCTGCCACCTCCAGGGTCCCCACGGGCCCAAGGGAATCCCGTGGAAGAAGCTGCGCGAAGCAGTCAAGCGTATCCGCGCTGTCAATGCCAAACTTGTTGCGTACGAACGGGGCTTCATCTCTGAGGAAGGTATCAAGGACCGGGAGTGGTACAAGCATCTAGTTGTTGCTCCGGGTAAATGGCTCGGTAAGTCCAAAATTCATTAGGCACATTCGATCCGCTGACGTGTCGTTTCATTAAAAGGGTACGGAGCTACTACTCTTCCCGCGCTGACGGAATCTTTCACTATCGAGAAGAATGCGACTCTTGCGAAGTACGAGGTGAAGAGACTGGAGACTCTGTTCAACGCGTTGGCGAAGGAAATTGAGCCATAGTTTTTGTATACCAACCGCGCGAGCTTTTTTGTTGTACATGAAAATGAAAGCGTTTTGGAAGTAATGCAGCTCGCTTCCACTACTTTCTAAATTCGCCTGCAGTGTGGTTTCGGTGGGGATGTGCCTGAGTCTTGGCGTTGAGGCAGTTGATCCGTTCGCGTGACCGTGTCGCGCTCGCGCCTGGAGCGGGAGTTTCTCGGCTGTATTCATTTCCCCGCACTGTGGTCCAGGAACTCCAAATCCGCTGAAATCGTCGTGGCAGAGACTCTGCATGCAGACTTAACACCTTTCTTCCTGACCACCATCTTCTTCTCCTCTCGAAGATGTCGCAGGCTCAACCAGCACCACCGCCTGCACTTCGACCAACGGGAGCAACTACCGCTGCAGCACATTTACTCTCCATTTTCCTTCTCATCGGGTTGTCTATTGCAACGTATGCCTATGAGCGAACTTTGACACCCCTGTACGGGTTCGCACCGACGAGGCTGCACATGAACAAGGTCGTATGGGGGGCTGCACTGATAGGCACGTTCTTACCTGCTGTGTCCGCTTGGACGTCCCTCGTCACAACGGGTATCCTGCTATGCGCTATGCCTCAGGGAGCGTATTGGGCAGCAGTATATTCTGGACGATACGGGGATCCAGTCTGGGGACCTGTGGCAACACACCTGGCTACTCTGGCACCATTGCTATACTTTGGTTTTTCTGTAGTGAAGGAGCTGCAGGTGAGTACTATGCTTACTATGATTCTCCTACATCGCTAAGATGACGCAATGCAGAAAGGAATCGATACCTCTGCCATGATGGGTGCGCCAACTCAGGCGATTACCGTGCCAACATGCCGCCTGGCTGTCATGACCTTGCAGGACCTTTGGCCTCTGATACCCTATTTGCGTGAAGCGAGCGAGAGGGATATTGTGAGTATCATAGAGCTCAGTATGTCGGATCATTCTAAAGCACTTTACCATAGCTTGTATACCTTGGCACCCTTGCTATTATCATATGGGTCGTAGCTCCGTTCCTTCCTAAGCTTGACCTGGATCAAGGCGCACCTAGATCGCAATCACAGTCGTCCGGAGGCGGAACTCTGCTGCGCATCGCCATGCTACCGTTACTGCCCTACATCGTCAACAGTGTACAGTCTCCTACCTTGCCGAAACCCTTAACGGAACCATGGACTCACCCCAATGCTTCCCTACGCATTTTGTCCTCAGTTATATCTCCGCACTCTGGAGTTGTCGTCGTAGGAGAGATACCACCACCGACTGCCGCAGATATATCTCTCGGTAATGTACAGGAACCGCACTCTATGAGGTATCTGCGCGCGGGTCATTCATTACTGGGCGGTGTTTGGACAGGAGAGCGTTCATACAGAAAAGATGGCAAGGGACCTCTTGGGTTAGATGCAAACCTGAATGCTATCGGCGATTCTATCTATAGCGCCTTCATTGTCCAGGAGGCTGCGCGTTTGGTTGAGACCCCTACAAAGTCTGAACCAGAAACTGCCCTCTTCATGTAAGCACTCCATCACAGACCGCAACATCTTACATACTAATCAACTATCACACAGTGGCCTTGGTACAGGTATCGCGGCGCAATCCTTCATCAAACACGGCATCTCATCGACCATCGTTGAGCTCGACCCTGCAGTCTACGATGCCGCCACCCAGTATTTTGGACTTACCGTACCCGACTCCGGTAAGGTTGCTATCAACGATGCGCGAAGCTGGGTAATGGAAAGAAGCCGGAATGTTACGAAAGCTGAAGTCCGGTCTCCCGACGACCTTTTCGACTACGTGATCCATGATGTCTTTTCTGGAGGTGGTGTTCCAGGCCATTTGTTTACCCAACCTTTCTGGAGTGAATTGACTAAGATAGTCAAGCCCGCGGGCGTAGTCGCCGTGGTAAGTTCTCATACCTTATACGTGCGCCACACAGGCTGATATGACTTTATTCGGCAGAATGTCGCCGGAAAGCTGAACTCCGACTCATTGAAGTCGATCGTTGTTACCCTCAAATCAGTCTTTCCCCAGTGTCGCGCCTTCCATGATTCGATGGAAGACCACAGCGAGGAAGAAATCCGGGCTGAATTCATCAACTGGGTGAGTACATCTCTTCGCGTTCCGCTCATTTGTGCTAAGTCTTTGGTGATAGGTCTTCCTCTGCACTCAATCATCAAACCCAATTACACTTCGCCCCTCGGTAGAGGCCGATTACCTGCAATCGTTCCTCCGAGAAAAGGTTTTGTCGACCGTCACCCAGCGCGAAGTCGATTTGAACCTCATCACGAAGGACCTGGACGCCAAAGACATCAGGCGTCTTACTCTCACTGACGAACATAATCCCCTGATGGACTGGCAAGAGGCCGAGGCCATTGGTCACTGGAAGCTCATGCGGGACGTCTTGCCGCCCGTGTATTGGGAAACCTACTAAAGCGGCCTACATTTGGCCTGATGATATGGTATCTGACGAATCTGTACTTTACTTACGTACGAATACTCTCGGCTGTAATAATGTTCAACGATGCACCGTCGTATGTTCTGAGCGTGCCGAGTGGCTGGGTAGTCGTTTGAACTGCGATGCTGCCGGAGAGACGTTGCGACTGATACAAGCCTTGACGGTGAGCAGGGTAGAGCACCGGTCGGTGTCGTAGTAATGTCACCGGTGGGTACATGAGGCAGTCCCTGCTACCCCTCTTGTGTCAGAATTTTGTATGCAAGGATTCAAAAATCTGCAGGCATCATCGTGGTTGCTGTGCAACCTCAACACCTTCCGAATACAGACAAGGTGCTCAATAAGCGCTCACTTTGGAGCTCTTTCGCGGCGTCCCAATTTCTCAGGTTTCGGAAGTTCAAGTTGAACCACAACCCCTCCGGATGCTGAAACTGGATCTGGACATTGCCAGTCGTCGCGAAGGTTTTTACTTGGGCATTGTCAAGGGCAGTGCTCGTTGTTCTTTTACAATGGGTCGCTAAACTTTGACGTGACGCATTCACCGCTGCGTGACGAAAGACCTACGGCATTCGCGTTATAATGTGCATTGGTACGTCTTGACTCTTCGTGGTAATTCAACAGCCCTAACATGCCATTGTCTCCAGTGAATTTGGGCTCTGAACGGAGCTCGGGCACGGGAACTTGGACTCCTGATGGATACCTTGTATCTCCTCTCGAGACTCTCATTAAGGTTTGATTCCCTAAGAACGACCTTGATTAGCCTCTTCACGGATCTCAAGGGACCTTGGAGACCTATAAAGCCCTCCGAAACTTTATCTTGTGGTACGCAAATGTGCTGAATAAAACTATTCTGCTAATAACGCGGTTCTTTGTCACGGTCTTGATAGTTCAGTCGGAGTCCACAGAGCTCTGTCACCAGCCTGAGCCACACAACTTGAAAATGAAGTCACACCATCACATTCCCAAATACAGTCTCCTCGGCCGTATACTGCTTACCGACCTCTGTGACATGCGCCTGCAAATGCTTCTTTCTGCGAAATGGAGACGGTCTGCACAGCTTACCGAGCTCTACTGCCAGCGCCAGCTCATGTCCCTTACCCCGCCGACCTCATGGTACGTCCGGCCAGTTATATCTCGAACCTTATACCTACTTTCTGGAATTAAAAGCGTATCTCATTCAGGGACACTACGGACGGATCGGAAAATCCCTTTTGGATACGTGAAAGAGATGCGATGCGCGACTTTCGAGAACCCTCCGCAGTGCCACACCTGCATCATTGCGGCCTCTGGCCTCTGGTCATGCAGCGCCCCAGACAGACAGATGCGACTATTATGGCTAAATTACTTCGTGCTATGACCATCGGCTATACTGTATATCTTTCTCGCTCGCGGCGCCCAAGGAGAGCTCACCAGTCAGTCAGTGTCTTGGTGTTTGTCCTTGTCTCTAACTTTTACAAGGTGCGCCTCTCTACTCCGATCTCGGCGGCCGCCACACGCTGAATCCTTTCCCTTGTATCAGTTATATACCTCGATGACAACCGCCCTTATATTCCGTTCGTGCAATGATGGGGTGAGCAGCTTTCGTTCGCGACTTTGTCATGCGTACATATGCTGATCACCAGTATAACAGTCCACCTTGGACGACTTGATTCAAACTCTTCCTTTGGATTCTCCCTCGTCCGTGCGCGAGGTGTCTGTCCAAGAGAGTACCGACAATCCGTTCACGGCCAGCTTCGTTGAACACTGCCAGGTGTTGGCGAATGGACCAATTCTTGGACATGTCCTCAACACCGTGACAATGTTTTCCGCAGTATGCCAGACGGATTATGGATTACGTGTTTTATGGTATCTACTCCCACCACTCATGGACAGTGTGGCAGAACTCCGTCTTCAGCTAGGACACCAAATCTCGTTCGCCCTCCTGCTGCCATTTCTGCGTATGCTTGCCAATCAGCTCGAAGGCCAAACGCGGTTCGCTCGCGTCAGATCCCTCTGTATCGACGTGGGCATTCATCGCTTCGAAGCGGGCCAAAGACTCAGTCTATCCTCCGCTATAATGAACGTATGCTCTACAGCGAGGTCGATTCAGTTCTTAGCAATTCCGGCAGACGTTCTGGCAGCCAGCTGGGATTCGTGCTTTGAGGTCCTATACTCCCTCACAGAGCTGGAAGAGCTCTCGTTCTACCCCGGGAAGCTATTCATTTCATCCTCCGTCGTCGGCCATGTCAGAAATTCTGGTGAGGGACTGAAGCTACTCAAGCAGCTCTATATATGTGCACCCCTCCACTTGTGTGCAAATGTCGTTCAAGCACTAGGATGTCCACTGTCCGTACTACGGATCGAGTGTGAAGGGCTCGCCACAACAACCAGCATGGCGAACGCGTTCCAGAAGATCCAGTCCTCTTGCCAACAAATGCAAGCGCGGCCGCATCAGTCATTATCTTCCCTCTCGCCACTCCTCCTCGCGAGTCCTGCTGCTATGGATTCTATGTTCTTCATCCGAGGGTTACCCACGGTACAACTGGTCTCTAGCTTAACACATCTGGACATCAAGTTGACCAGTGGCGACTCAAGCAAAGTCAAATTTGAGGCACTCTATCCCCTTTGTCTGATGAGGACATTCACAATCTCGTGCCCACTCCCCCTGATGTACGACAGGCATCAGTTGACCGACCTGCTATCCTGTTGGCCCCAGATCGAGTGTTTGTCGCTGAATCCAAGACCATCACAAGGATTAGGAATAGGCGTGCTTCCTTCTGCCAAAGTACTGCGAGATGTTGCTCGCTGTGGGTCATGCCTTCGCGAATTTCGCGCTTGCTTGGACGCATTCGATCTCTCGACGGCGGATGAACTGGGAGCCTCGGATACCCGAACATGGGAGAGTCTACGACTTCTAGATTTGGGCTACTCGATGGGCCCAAAGGATCACAACGGCGTGCAAAGGGCCCTCTCCTGCATCTTGCAGTTGTTCCCTTCTCTGGACGCAATTGGTGATATGCCGCATGAGTCTGCGGCAGACGAATGGTCCATGGAATTGGCCAGTGCCTTTAGGCGAGGAGCGGCGTCTGTTTGACCAGAACATCGCGCATTATCAATTCTACTCATTTCTGGATAATATTCCTTCGTATCTCGCATGCAATACCCACTCTCCATCGCATCCTTTCACCATCATATTTCATCTCGCAATGTCTTCTATTAGCACGCTTCTTCGCTGTGATTATTGACCCGCTCTAGCTACAGTATAGTCGTATTTCTTTCTGTTTCTTGTATCAAATATACCTGTTTCAAATGTTCTGATGAATTCTGTGTGGCCTGTGCGTGGCCATGGCGGCCATAAAGAGGGTCCTGGCCCCTGGCCGCGACGCGTTTGTTGATCAACACGTCGCGTCGCGATCACGGGAGTGCCACGTGGGCGCTATGACCTAAGAGATCAAAAAGCCGGAGAAGTTCGAGTTGGCGGCAGGCGTACTTTCTGCCTACTTTCTGCCTTGTGGCCAGATCCCTTCTTGCTCTTGACCACCATCCTCTGCGTCTATCGCATATACCTCACTTCGACTACCTCCGTCGTCGACCATGCCTCCACGACGAGCAACCAAGGCCGCCGCTGTCAACAGCGATGCCAAGACTGAGCCAAAGAAGCCAGCAACCAAGGCGGCGGCCAAGTCTGCCTCCAAACCAGCTTCGAAACCCGCTTCGAAACCCGCCTCGAAGCCTGCCTCGAAGCCTGCACCTCGCTCACGCGCATCGAAGAGAGCTGCCGAGCAAGAAGAGGAAACTCAAGATGCTGCTCCTCCAACGAAACGCCGTAAAGCTGCCTTGAAGGCCGAGGACACTGTGGTGGAGTCCAAGTCAGAGCCCAAGTCTGCCCCTAAGAAGGTAGAGAAGTCGATTTCAGGGGAAACGGTCGTGGCTGAACCGCCTCCAAAGGTGGAGAAGAAGAAAATCGAGAGGGTCAAGGTCCCGAAGACGTTGTTCAATCCCCTCCCCTCCCCTCCAGAGCATGTTCGCCCTGCTCCTGTTCTCTTCGTCTGGGGCGCTGGCAACTTTGGTCAGTTTGCTATGGGCGAGGATAGTCTGGGAGAGTTCGAGAAGCCTACGAGGAATAAGCTGATCGAGCAGAAGATAGCGGAGGGCGCATTTGGAGAGGTTGGCGCTGGATTGGAATCCGTCGCGGCGGGCGGAATGTACACGCTGCTCATAGACGAGCAGGGCACAGTGAGTACATTTTATCATCTGTAGTCGTTCGCGGAGCTTACGTGCCTTAGATTTGGTCCTCTGGAACCAACGACGATGCAGCTCTCGGCCGTATCACCACGGATGTCCCCAACCCAGAGAAAGAAGGCGAATTCCTCGATATCGATACGCTTACTGCCTCGCCCTGGCCTATCCAGTCGCTCAAGGATGAAGGCTTCCGTGCGACACGTATCGCGGCAGGCGACAGTATCTCTGCGGCCCTCAGCGTCGAGGGCGACTTGCGAGTGTGGGGGTCTTTCCGAGTACGTTCATAATATGCTCAATTTTGTGCATTGATTAACATTCTCCCAGTCCGTTGAAGGTCTGCTCGGCTTCTCGGATGGCCAGAAGCATCAGTTCCTTCCCGTTCCTATCCTTGACATCAAATCGAAGCCTGACGATCCCGAGAAGTTCTCTTCTGTCGTTGCGGGAAACAACCACCTTGTCGTACTCACCACTCATGGAAACATCTACACCTGGGGCGCAGGCGAGCAGGGCCAGCTTGGTCGTAAGGTCCTTGAGCGCCGAAAGATCCACGGGACCGCCCCGGAGAAGGTCGTCCTCGGCACGCGCTCACGAAAAGCGGTCGCTATCGGCGCAGGCAACTACGCCTCTTTTGCGGTAGACGACAAAGGTGATGTTTGGGCATGGGGCTTGAACAACATGGGCCAGACGGGTACCGGCTCTCGTGATAGCGAAGTCCAGCTGCCTAAGAAGGTTGTCGGCCTATCCAAGGCTGACCTGGGAGGGGACGACACGGTTGTCCAGATTGCTGGAGGCGAACATCACACTCTTTTCCTTACCTCGAAGGGCAAAGTGTACGCCTGTGGCCGATCGAATGGTGGGCAGCTCGGTATCCCTGAGGACGATCCCGTTTTCGCCGAGCGCGACGAGGAGCAAAAGGACATGCTCGACGCTCCACATCTCGTACCATTCCCCGACGACGACGACCCGGTCATCCAAATCAGCGCGGGCATCCACAACAACCTGGCCATCACCGAACGCGGTGCACTCTTCACCTGGGGAACTGGTCCGCAGAGCGAGCTGGGTGCTGGCGACGAGTCTGAATTGAAGACGCCGAAGATGATCGTCCGCAGAGAGGGAGGCGCCTGGTCCGTGGTTCAGGGATCGTGCGGTGGACAACATACTGTCGCTTTGTTGCGCAAAAAGACCTAAAGGCTGGACGTCACGTTGCATTGGAGTTCGAAGTCACATCATCAACTTAACTAGCATCACACGCATACAATGTTCACTGCTGTCTATCTGCTTGTCTGTCGCATACTCATCCCATCGAACCGCGCAACCTTTCCACCCATCACAATATATCCCGTTTGCTGCTGGGCCATCCCGGACTTATTGCTATTTTTTCGCTTGTACTTGCTCTATTATCATTTCCCTCAATTTATTCTCATCTCCTCGCCGAATCTATCAAGTTCAGCGACGGTGTGAACAGCACCCGCTCGCGACGCGTCGCTCATGACCCTGCATGACTCCGCCCTCTGCTACATATCCGGAGTCGTGAGAGCTTCCAGGCTCGCTGCATTCAACTGACTCACGAAACTCACTTAACAGGACGGACTGACTTGTCGTCGGAAACACGAGGCAGCGCTAGACATAAGCGGAGTACGGCGAATCCTACTTTAGGAAATACCAGTACGTACATCGACCCTTTGTACGCGTTTGTCTTCTCAACCCTGCAACTCACAGAATAGCTTATATAGTGCCAATAGTCCCTATGTGTTCTGCATTCTCAGCCAGCCTCCTTCTTGAGCTCCTCGTGTCACCCGATGCCTCGAGACAACATTTATCGTCGCCCCGACCCCATCGAGGGCTCTGATACTGAGCTCGAAAGTGAGGATGAGATAGGTATTGCTCTGTCGCATTCGGAAGGCGCGATACCTGCTACTATGTTACCGGAACCCTCGCAGGACACGCCACCCGTCCCGACTCGACGTTCAGCCCGTGTGGCGTCCCGTCCGGCGGTGCCTGTCAAGCCTGTCGAGCCCACAGTGAAGAAATCGACTCGGAAGGTCACCAAGGGTAAGGACACAAAGAATGATGCCAACGTCTCGCAGCTCGAGTCTGGAATGAAGAAAATCAAACTCGACGCGAAGCCTAAGCGTGTTCCCAAGCCGAAGCCTGTGCACCAGCATACCGGCGAGTACTTCAACGCGCTGCCTCAACTTGCCGATCTCCAGTACTGTTCCGGGAGCCAGCTATTCGTATGGGGCGCAGGTAATGCTGGGCAGTTCGGGATGGGAGTCGAGCATACGGGCGAGTTCGACAGGCCGACGAAGAATGTGCTGGTCGAGAAGATGATGGCGGATGGGAAGTTTGGGAAGAAGGATGCTGGCATTGTAGCTTTGGCAGCTGGAGGGATGTCTAGTCTGTTTGTTGACGAGACTGGGACGGTACGTAGCCAGGATGCGTAACCTGCCCGGTGATTTACTGATGCATCATGTGCGTTGCAGGTATGGTCCTGCGGTGCCAACGACGATGCAGCCTTGGGACGTCCTACGAGAGACGTGCCTCATCCCAAGAAAAAGAATGCAGTTCTCGATGAAGAGGAACTGTCGTCTAGTTTGCATCCGCTCCAGTCTCTTCTTGACGAAGGCTTTAGGGCCGTGCAGATCGCCGCCGGTGACAGCGTCGGAGCTGCCATTAGCGATACAGGAGATCTCAGAGTATGGGGCACATTCAGAGTGAGTCGTTCAGTACCCAACTGTGTCGCACAAGCATAACGATTCTGCCATAGGCTGCTGGTGGCGTGTTGGGATTTACAGGCGGCCTAACGCACCAGGTGCTTCCCATACCGGTGCTGGATATCAAGTCGAAGCCTGGCAATGTCGAGAAGTTTGTTGATGTTGCAGCAGGGAATGACCACGTCATAGTTGTCACGACCCATGGAAATATCTACACTTGGGGCGTCGGTGAACGTGGGCAACTTGGTCGCAAAGTTTTGGAGAGACACAAGATCCATGGTACCTCCCCTGAGCGGATCGTGATAGGGGCTCGGTCCAACAAGGCCATCTATATTGGTGCTGGGGCGTATACGTCCTTCGCTGTCGACAGCGACTCGAACGTCTGGGGTTGGGGAGTCAACAACTGCGGACAGACGGGTACGGGCTTCGTTAATGGGAGCACAGACTCGGAGATCCATATCCCTAAGAAGGTTATTGGTCTTTCGATGGCGGAGCTCGGAGACGGAAGTTATGTGACGAAGATTGTGGGCGGCGATGACCACACCCTGTTTCTCACGTCCTCCGGGAAAGTCTACGCCTGCGGATTGTCTATCAATGGCCGCCTAGGGTTACCCGAGGATGATCCTGCTCTCGAGAACAAGACGCTTCCTAACTGCTTGGATCGTCCTGCGCTCGTCACCTTCCCCGAGGACGTATTCATCATCGACATTTCCGCTGGTACCAGAACAAGTATGGCTATATCAGAGGGCGGTGTATTGTACATGTGGGGAGAAGGTGCACAGAGCGAGCTCGGAGCGGGAAAAGCTGAGGTACTGCGCACGCCTACACCTGTGACGCCTGAAGGCGAATGGTTTGCTGTGGCTGGATCTTGCGGTGGTCAGCATTGTCTTGCCCTATTCCTCGAACGCGACTCGGATGCATCTGAAGATGGCTCCGCAGTAGCTTAGATCATTTTTGTTACATTCCAATAATAGTTTCCCATATACATGTATTATGATCATCATGGGTTCGGAATCAAATATTGCGTGCAGCCACAGGTGGTCGTCATACTGCCAGTGAGAGGATACTGAGAAGTCGCCCGTTATTTGCTCCTGTTAGGATCCAAAGCTTTTGCCAAATAGCAGCACACAACTCGGCGCTCAGTCAAAACCTAAAGCTTGTCACGGTCATCCTCACTAGCATGCCGACGTCGAGAGACATGTCAAGAGTAAGTTGGAAGGTGTATATCAAAGAATCTCGAGCATTAAGTATCTCTGTGATTTATATTTCTCCCAGGAATTCACTTCTTTCTGGACACCATCTTCCTTCATCAGTGAATCGTCCGAACGGATGTTTAAACCGCATCAGTGCCACTGGCGGCGACACTGAAATACCAACTAACAAACTCCTTACAGAGAGCTCGTCATCAACGGCGACGTTTCACTACCAGATCAGAAACATGGCTGCGGCGGTTGTGATCGACTCGTCGGTCGAGCGGATGTAGCAAAGGTTCCGCTTCCGCCTTCGAAGGTTGTTGGATCGGCGGTTCGATCAGCATTTCAGCAATGGCCGTATTGATTGGGCTTCCTTGCACGGTCAGTGGCCACAATGTGCTAGTATCCGGTGTGTCACCATTCTGACTAGGGAAACCGCCTTTGGGTGTTGTTTCGGAAGCACTTTTGCGTTATTCGTGACTTCAATTCCTGAGCAACGGGTGGTAAGTCCCCTCAGAGCTCGAGACGCTCGTTCACCTCTATATAACATGGGACGATATCAGGAAGATTTTGCACCCATTACTTGCCTCCCTATCATTTCCAGCTTCCAGCAACTTCTTCTATTGACACCCCTCGTCTACTCCATTACGGGAATGTCTTGGTCACTCATGCCGCGTTTGGCTATCGCCGTCACTGTTTGTGCCGCCTTCGCCCTCCGCTCCGCCGCTGTCCCTACCCCCTACGACTTAGCGGTTCGTGGTGACGCAGTTTCTGGAAGCGCAGGTGATGCCAACGGAGGGGATGTCATCATTAACGGCCGTCCATTCGGCTCCATTTCCAACACCGACGGCTCAGGTCAGTAGACTCACGGATCAGCGAGCACCAGTCACTGACAACTTGTGTCTTTATAGCTCAAGGCGGCGCAGGCGGAACTAGCACCAGCGGGAACGCCTTCGGGAGCGACGGCGGTGACGCCAGCTCCGGTGATGTAGGGTCTACCGACGGTGGTAGCGTCATAGTCAGCGAAGGTTTCGGAGGCTCTTTCACGTCCAGCGGAAACTCTACTCAGGGCGGTGCTGGTGGTACCAGCCAAAGTGGCAACGCAGTTGGTGGAGATGCTACAGGCAACTACATTGGATACGCTGGCTTTGCTGGCTTTGATTAAAACGCCTGGCCTAATACTACGTACAATGAGGTATGGATCGGGACAATATCTTGGACTGTCGAATAGTGGAAATGTAGGACATCATTAATTTATTTTGTTACGCGGATTCATAACTTTGCTCGAAACTATTGTGCCGAAACCCTTCACCGGCACCCGCTGCTAATTGCAGCCACTTACTTACAGTGACGCGTTTGCCCCATGTGTGCGCTGCACGTGACCGCGTCTACGGTAATGACGAGTGATACGCGAAAGTCGAACCTCCACTCGACTTGTACCACAACGTCTAAGTTACCTTTCCATTCAAAACATACTCACCACCACTGTAATGGCAGAACAGGTGGATTCCTCTTTTTGTTTTGCGTATAGAGACTTATCGCTCACATTCAAATTACTTGCTGGGCAGCAATCACTCATTCCGGAGGGGTACACCTTCCTGAATCCCACCACCATGGTGTCGAAGAAAGCCAAGGAATTGTTCCAAGATTGGGTAGACCAAATAGAGAAGTGCAACCCCGATAACTTTGATATGTATATCTATAACGGTGAGTGCTTGGCATTAATCAATTATATAGGCGGGTGCTCATACCAGCATCATAGACTTCGCGTGGTTTGGACAGTTAGACGTGGTGGATCGCGCACTCCGTGGTATACACTCAAGGATTGAGAGGAGAGTTCTTGAGGACGCGTTTTATCGTCTTGAAGCGTTAATCTTCGTAAACAGTTTCTGCGCAGACTGGCCCAGTATGTACCCTCTCGTAATCATGGAACATCTGCCGCCTAATGCATTCCCGATACAGTGGCTAATGACGGAGAGCGAGTGAATCTGACAGACGAGCTGTTTGGCGCATGTCTCGTCAAAACTCTTCAGAAGCTAGAAGAAGACGGCAAACTCAACGTCGAAACCTTTCCCAACCTGGAGACTGTCCTCAAAGAAGCCGCGAAATGGGGTGATTCTATGCCTGTACGAAACGGCAGATACCAAATGGTCTGTCGTGGTATTGGTAAACGGCTTTTCCAGAACAAGTCTCCAGAAACCAGGGCTCATGAGAAGGCTATGGTCGAAGAATGGATTGCCGGTCTCAAAGAGGAAGACAGGAAGCTTGTCGAGAGGAACATGGAAGATGAAGAGGACGAGGAAGAGGACGAAGACGAAGACAGAACACCATGGTACGAACAAGGAGAGGCCGACGAGCATCTCAAGCATCGTAGCTTCACGTTCTCAAGGGTATGGAAAGAGTACGTCGCCTACCTCAAGGAAGTTCCTACAGTTCCACTTCGGGGACCCCCAGTTTGGGATTTGACGGACTGGACGGACGAAGAGAAGGCTCCATTCCTCTTCTCGAACATGGACGACTGAGTCCAGGTGGGACGCGCGCAGCTCGTATCGCCGCCCTCGTGTAGCCGCACGACGTTCGTTATAGTCCAAGTAATCCCTATAAATAGAAAAGAAGTGATCCGGGTACCATTACATATACGTAGCTGCTAATCTACCGACAATATACTGCTCAGTCGTGACAGGCAAATATTTCGCCTTCTGCTCCGGACCGACGCAAGTAGGGAGACACGAGATTTCGGCGTCGAAGTTGGGATTGCAGAAGAACGCGATGGACTGGCGGTGCGGCGTGATTCCCTCCGTCTCGCTGATCTTCTTTGCCGGCGGCGCCACGACACGATGGAGGGTCGAGCGGAGGACGTCGTTACTCCAACGCGCAAGCAAGTCTCCAGCGTTGATCACAATTGAGCCCGGCTAAATAATAATGGTTGGTCAGCAGTGGTAAAACATCTTATAAAGATACGACGCACGATCGGCGGAGCGGGTTGGAACTGTTTTGTGTGAGGATTCTGGACCTCAAGTCCACCAACCTGGACAGAGATATTCAGTCCTATTTCCAGCGACAACTGATAAAAACACTCACGGAATCTTGGAAAAGAAGAGTCAGAGTGCCGTAATCTAGTAGAAAGCCGTCAGCTCCAATCATAAAGAAAATCGAGATACAACTCGCCCGAATGAGCACCAGCACGAGCTTGACCTTCCCCGCGAAGCAGGTCTGTCTTGATTGGAGGATAGGAAAGCAAACGAAGATTGTGGCATTGCTGGTCGATCTTCTGGTCAAAGTACGACTCCTCTAGATCAAGACCGAGGGCAATAGCTCTCATAACATGCACATGCAGATCATGGCACGTCTGGTAGAAGTCCAGCATAGTCTGCTTGAAACGAGGGGCATCGCTTTCTTGTGGCCATTGGTTCTTCCATGTCTCATCCCAGTCCCGGCCAATCTCCATGCTCTCCTTGAAGTCCGGTGCTTTGGCACGTAGTTGAGCGATTTCATTCGCATCTGCGGATTGCGTGACGCGTTCTCTCCCAATGGCTACATAGCCACGATTGGAACGAGGGTCTTCCCAAGCAAGCTTTACCTACAAAGTGTATGTCAATCTCGGGCTCTGACGCTAATGGGCTCATCCGACGCACCTTGGTCTCCTTTGGCAAACTGAAGAATTCAGCGCTCTGTGCGGGATGACAATGAGTATATTTGCAACATACGCTAACATTCAGACGCACCTTCTGGAAAGCATTCGATACCGTGCTGCTGGGGATACCGTGTTTGTCCAGATAGATGAACCCCACCTCCTTGAAACCGTTCACAACCTCTGCAGCTGTTTGTCTCTTCTCTGCATCGGACGAGGCGTTCAGGTACTTCCCGAAATCGATGAGAGGGATCTTAAAAGAAGGTGTCTGACAAAGCGACGGGGCAAGGAACTCATGCTCAGCAACAGGCGTCTCCGCAATTAATGACAGTAAAGCAGCTCACGTCTGCGACGGTGGCCAACGTGCGACGCGACCAACTAACACGGCCGACGGCAAAGCAGCGCTTTGAAGTGGTTAACCGTAACGACAACATCTTGGACGGGGTGGTGGTAGAGGACGAAAGGGGCAGACGGGAGATATGGCCATGGGAGGTGTATTTATCTCGGAGAACAGGCACACGGTGTCTACTCTTCTTATCAGTCTCGGCAAAGGCCGCCGCTGGGGAATTTGCAAGCTGCGAGAGGCAGCTACTACTACTTATCTCAAGTTCATGATGCTGTGCAGTAACTTTGCAATAATCGACGCCGATAACGATGAATACGAAAAGGCAAAGTATTGCTAGAATTGGATGCTTGTATGAGTCTCTATACACACAGTGGCCATTTCACCCACTCCGTCGGTCCTCCGTTCTGCACATAGCACCTTTGCCAGTGCTCTTCAAGTACGCTCCCGGGAAATTCTGCCTAAGACCTTCGGCTTTATCTAATAGCTCACGAGCAACAGCTTTCCAAAACCCTACTAGTTTCCTACCCTGTTTCGCGCACTCAGGCTTGCCATCGACCAACATCGTCCTGACATCCGCATCCAAGACGAATCACAGATCGTAGCCAAGCTCGCACTCAACGCGTCAAAGACTATCAAGCCAGCCTTCTTTGCAACCTCCATTGAACCGGTCTGGTGGGTTGAGAACAGCTAAGGGCGACCAACAGACAATGGCGACCGCAAACGTCTGAATAATGCCATCAAGGTCTTGCCTCCTTCAATACCCCATCTAGCCATAAATTGTCAGGGAAAAAGAAGAGCTATGTCTATTTATGTCACGTACTCTCCTGCTGCGATTTCCTGGCAGCATTGTTCGAAGTCTGCGGATACGGATACTTCATCCCACTTATCCACGATATAATCCTACATAGAAATAATAAGTATTGTTAGAGTGAGCATGTTATAACCGAGATTTTGTTCACCTCTACTAGAGCGTGAAGCTCATCCCATGTAGAGGATGCCAGAAGCAGAGCGAAACTAGATTCAGGTGTGATCGTAGACATCATGTGTTCGAGAGACAACGCCGCGAGCCCTGGCAACGCATATCGGTGTGCGACTTGGTACATTGATAAGGCCGAAGCCGGAGGAGGTGCAGGAGTAGGATGAGGGTGAGGATCGGGGGCGATAATACCTGACGGGCGAGGACGCTGCCGCTGTTTCATTGGGGACAGTGGATGGTGGGCGCCAGGTGTGTAACTGGTGGTTGAGATAGGAGGTGGAAGGCTGACATTTGGTGAGCGTGGGGAGGAAGGAGACTTCGGAGACGGCCCAGGAACTGCCAGATTGGTAGAGCTGCTGGCTGTAGAGGGTCCACTCGTGGAACGTCGCGTGGGCGACGGTGGCGGTCGAGGCGTGGTTGAGCTACTGGATGCCTGAGGTGCCTTGGATGACGAGGGTGTAGCCCTGGAGGAAGAGGTTGTCCGGGCAATAGCGGGACTATGACTAGTGTTTGTTGATCTTGTCCCCTTGTCTCCTGCAGTCTCGCTACTATTTACGCTGCGTGTCTCAACAAAAGAACTGTCTAGTGAATCAACGATTAATTCTCCCTTGCTAAACGCAGCCCATCCCCATTCGTCGGCGACAGTGGAGGAATTCAGTGATTTCGCACTCCATCCACCACCCACACCTTCAACTGCAACCTTCGGGTTGTCGCGCTTCTTGAAGAGTATCCAGTTGGCATAAACCCACTTCAGCAGCCAATAAATGGTAACGAAATCGGCCTCTTCAACCACGACGGTGTACGTCTTACGTTCTCCAGGGGCTCGCGTCGCGTTTTCCGCGAAAGAAGAGTTGAGCATAGTAGCGAAGTATTCAGACCGACGCGTTAGGATGTCGGAATGAGCATAGATAACACGCTTGCGAGCAAGGGTAGGCGAACCGGACGAAGAAGTTGACGCCGATGAAGATGGGCGTTGGTTATGAGGTGTTTCGGTCCCAGGTGAGCTTGGTGCAGATTCTTGAGTATGAGAGTCTTCTTGACGCTCGAGGCAGACAAACTGAACGTCGCCGGTATCTACACAGGCGCGATTGATCAGTAGAGGACGATACACAGTTGCCACAACTCACTTGCGTTGTCCAGCATTGCTTCCAAGCCATCAAGGAGATCCTTGGGTACATACGAAGCTGAGGGCTGATGCGGGAAGAAAGGACCGATGGGACAATGAATCTGAACACAAATCACGAAGGAATCTGTCTCTCGTATTCTGGGGTTCTCCAATAGGGAAGACAAAGGGGGTAGTGGACATTCTGGGTTTCACGCCGTCAATACACATGCCGTTCTGTCTAACAGTAGTGCACATACCCCAAACTTCACTGTCTTCTCTAAACACCCAATCATTCTGCCAGAACTCCCATGCCCAGTCATGTCTGGCACCACGCTCCCCTGCGCGATCATCCTGGCATTTGATCCCTGCGAACATGGATGCAGAGATTTCATAATCCGCATGCGCAAATTCCAGCATCACAGACGTAACATACAAAGAGAGCGTTCTAGGCTGGGTTCTGACCAAGGACGTATCATCTTCTGCCACATCCGGGACTAGTTGTTTAACTTGGTAAGGTGAGTTACAAAGTAATACGGTACGCATATTAGATAGCTACCAATTTCGAGTTTGAACTTTCCATCAGCCAGCGTCGGCTCCTGAGTAAGTACTTCAAAGTCATCGACATCCGCGGTCCCCTTGTCAAACAGTTCAACATGATCGCGCAGACGGTGAACATCTTTGACAACCCATTCGAATGCCTAGTAAGATCATAAGCATGATCGGCCATACAATCGTGCTCCAGGCTTACTGTGAAGGACCAGTGTCGTTTATTCTCGCCAGCCAAAGCAGTACCAGTGCTAAGGTTGGAGTTCTTTCGAGTTAAGCCAGAAGGAGACGGTGTCCCTGCAGACGACCTAGGTTCCCAGCCATTGCCAAGATTCATCAGAGACGCGTTTGCAGATGCAATAGACGTTGAAGATGAGGCTGAAGATGCGGAACGATGAGAATACTGTGAATGGGTTGAATATGGCCAATGTGGTCGCGACAATGGAGAGGGTCGGCTTGGAGACGACGCGATTGATGCGCCTTGCATTCGCGGAGAAGCTTGTCGTGAGATATCCGACATTCTCAAATACTTTCGAAGTCGATGGCGTAAAAATCGTAAGTGCGTTGGTGGTCTGGAGCGACGTCCTAGTAAGTAGTTGCAGTGCAAAGTTTGAACTTGAAGCTCTCCCGTTCAAGCCACTGCACGGGCGGCATCTAGTTTGCTCACCGGGACTGATCCGCCCTGGTTTCCTTATCTGAGCCGACGGCGGGACCGGTTGACCACTGCTCGTATCTCGGCCGGAAACTTCGACCTCGCGAAAAGGTCTTATCTGGAGGGTGCCAGCGAATGCTCTCTTAACTTACCACCATGAGGATCCCAAGGTCCGTCGGCAACGTAGTGAGTAGCTACGCTTGTGGTCGCTTACTCACTCTGACCATACATGTGTTTCATAGGCTACCAGACATGTCAAAATGAACATTGCCCCACGGTGGGGGCCTGTCGCTGCTCATCTGCAGGATGTAGATTTTGAGAAGGACGCTGGTGGAAGAGAGAAGTGAGGTGCACGCTAGATGTTGTCATTACCGCCTCTGACCAAGAACACGACATAGAATACCAGTACACAATCCAGCCACAGGAGAGGAGCTCTGCCAGTATGTCATTTCAATACATATCGTGTCACCCTATACTCATAGATGCAGGGTCGCATCGGCGAATTCCTACGATATTAACACAGCTATATCCAATGCTCAAGAAGCTTTCAAGTCCGGAGTATGGTCGAAAGCTCCCGCTATACAACGTTCAACAGTCCTCTCAAAGTTGGCTCGTCAACTTGAAGAGAAGATACCGATTCTAGCCGAGCTAGAGTCCATCCAAACTGGCCGTGCGGTGCGAGAAATGAAAGCTCAACTGGGAAGGCTTCCAGAATGGCTGTGAGTCCGTACGCACAGGTATCTCGGCTGTCTGAGACTAATTTGACAGTGACTATTATGCTGCACTGCTCCGTACACATCAGGACTATGTTGCCCCCACTCAAGGGAAGTTACTGAACTATGTTCAGCGAGTTCCTCTTGGAGTTGTTGCACAGATAACGGTATGGCGTACTGTCATGGCCAACTATATCTGCTCATAATGTTACTAGCCTTTCAACCACCCACTGTTGATAGCAGTAAAGAAGATAGCGCCTGCTTTAGCTGCGGGGAACTCTGTCATAGTGAAGCCTAGCGAGATGGCACCGCTATCGGTACTCATACTTGCGGAGTGGGCTCACAAAGCAGGAGGTGCGTCTTATTCTGTTGATGCTCTGATCACCAGTGCTTCAATTATCGTGCAGTACCTACCGAAGTCCTTTCCGTCTTACCTGGCTACGGAAGGACTGTTGGAAAAGAGATCGTCTCGAATCCCATCATCCGAAAAGTCGATATTACGGTGAGTTAGTTGTCTATAGATGTGTGAGTTGATATCTTATTAGCCCCAGGCCGGTACGAATACTGGTCGTGAACTGGGCAGTATTGTCGGAAACAACCTGGCGACCTTCACAGCGGAGCTTGGTGGAAAGGTGATTTTGTGCAGCTCGTGGTATCAGAAACCGACTTGCGCTAATTCCTTCCATTCAGGCACCCATCGTAGTTTTCAACGATGCTGATCCAGTGGCTGCTGCCAATGGTGCAGCTTTCGCTTCGTTTGTTGCGTCTGGTCAGACGTGCGTCTCAGGGACGAGGATTCTCGTGCAAAGCCACATTTACGACGAATTCATGACACACTTCATGCATAAGGTCGAGAGTGTAACAATCCGAATGGGTGACCGTACGTTTTCCTTCATTCTCCGGCATGGGTAGGTTGACTGAATATGTCGCAGCTCTGAACCCAGAGTCAATGATGGGGAGTGTTATTTCTCCTCGGCAGCTTGAACGTATCGAGGCGATGGTTCAGCGCGAGGGTAAGGGCACTGGGAAGATCCTCGTCGGTGGGAAGCGTATGACAGGGCAGTCCCGCCTGGACCAGTTCGATTTCTCACAAGGCGCATTCTTCCCACCCACCGTCATCACGAATGTATCGACAGAAGATGATCTATGGAGGGAAGAGGTCTTCGGGCCTGTTGTAGTCGTTAAGAAGTTCACGGTGAGCTAAGCAATTGTAGCTGTGACGCCTTTTACTTACCTATGTATAGGATGAAGAAGATGGTGTGGCACTAGCGAATGCATGCAAATACGGGCTGGGTGCAGGTATCTGGACACAGGACCTCTCGCGTGCCCATCGCGTGTCTGAGCAAATAGAAGCCGGACTCGTATGGGTAAATACCCATCACAGAAATGACCCTAGTTCTCCATGGTGAGCTGACTATTCGCTGAATAAAGAAATATCTAATACAAGTTTACTCAGGGGCGGTATGAAGGAAAGCGGTATCGGCAGGGAAAACGGCTTGGAGGCGTTCGAGGCTTGTACGTCTGGTGATATCTACCTCAGATGAACGTCTCACATTCACACTCTCATCCTCTCAGACTCACAAAGCAAGTCCACTATTATCAACACTGCATCCATGGAGGAGACACGAGAGACACAGGACTGGTTCGCCCAGAGCTCTGCCCCGAAACGTTACGGGTGATATACCACGAATATCGCTACAGTGTTTATGTCAGGTATGCAGAGTTAGCCTGACAATTATGATGAGGCTCGCTAAATTATTATTTCGTTTAGTGTAGATCTGAGGGACGTCGCACCAATGCTACACTGAATTACAGTGCTTCAGTCCACACGAGTATCATCTGTGCCAATTAGGGAATTTATGCTGGTGTTCTTAAGGCTTGGATGCAAAACATTCGAGGTGAATTTGAATACTGCGGGAACCGCTTGGGATCCAAATCGCCCAAGTTCCAGAGAAGTCCTTGACCTATGGCTTTTTTGACGGGGAAAGTCTTCACACAACAACTGACAAGCTCTACTATTTATGCGTCACGAAGCACCTGCCATCTGCCTATAGAAAGATCAGCATATGATCGCAAACTAACCTGGACCAACGAGCACGACCGCTCCGTGCGCAGGGACAACCGACCGAGCCGACCGGGAGCCGCGGCCGTTAGCTGTCCACAAAGCTACGAAGCATGGAACTCACTCTGCGCGTAGTGACATGATGCTTTCCCTCACACCTCCATCTTCCCGAAGAAAGCGCCAGGTACTCAATGTGACTACTGGCTCTTATTCCGGCACCGGGATAGGGTGAGATGTCCTATGGATCTGTGTGATTTTTAATGCAGCGGCTTTCCTTCGGCCAGTGCCGAATCAAGACATTCGCTATATAATGAACTCTTTCAAGAGGATCTCATGGCTCACGTTCTCCTTTGCATCTTTCACGTCTCCACGATGAGTACAGCATACCTACTCAAGGGTGGCATCGTCGCCACATGGACACAAGACGGTGCAAAAGCTTATAAAGCCGACGTTCTAGTTCAGGGCTCTACGATCACCAGAATCGACGAGGAGATAACTGCAATCCCAGGAATAAATGTCATTGATTGCAAGAACAAGTGGATTTCACCCGGTTTTGTTGACACGCATAGGTTTGCCCCTTCACAGCATGTTTGCATTGCATATCTACTAACATTAGCTCTCAATAGGCACACGTGGATGACGGTACTGCGAGGCAGCCAGGACGAGTCCGTATTTAAGTTGTGTGGAAGTCACGAGCGCTGACATAGCGTCTATTTTCGCAGCTGGTTGCTGACGGAATACCTGGTCAAGAATAGCTGGTGCTTGATTAACCCAACAAGTATAAGCATAGTATGTGACGCTCACACTGTATGATTAGGACCATTCAGCCTGCCGTAACGCCCGAAGACGTACGTATCGGTCAACTCGCCGGATGCTTGGAAGCTCTACATCAAGGTGTTACGACTATTTTGGATCATTTCCACGCTAGCAACTCTCCTGAGCATGCCGAAGCAGTATTGGACGCTACAATCCAGTCCGGCGCTAGAGTCGTATGGGCACCCGCTCGTCAGAGTGCACCTACGGAGCTCTTTCCTGAGCTACGATTCGAGAACGAGGCTGACTCAATAAAGTGGCAAGTGTCTAAGTTGAAGGAATGGGGTTCGCGGAACGGAGGGAAGCTCAGTGAGGATGGAAGAGTTTTACTTGGGCTTTCGTGCGTATTCTCCAACCTAACGAATCGCAGAAATCTGTTACTCATTATCGGAATGATTATAGATACGATATCGTAGGGTCTGGTGATGACAATACCACTCATCAAGAGATCATAAAGCTTGCTCGATCCATTCCAGTACAAGTAATTACTGCTCACGTCGTCAAAGGTCAGCTCGTCTTGGTCTTAGCTGAATTAGCGAATGGCACCCAACTGTACATTATACCCTAGGACCCCGAATTTTCGACTACCGCGATGCGGGACTCCTCGGACCTGATATTGTCTTCTCCCACTGCAACGAACTCTGGGACCACCCTGAGCCTGACGATGAAATGTGGGCTGTCATGAAGATTCATGGATGTGCTATCGCGTCAACACCCGTTGATGAGCTAGGCATGGCCCACGGTCTACCCGTGGCATTTGAGGCAGTACAACGGGGCGTAAAATGCGGCCTAGGAGCGGTAAATACAACTTTCGCTTCACTGTTGTATCGAGAACTAATATCAATGATACAATTCCAGGATTGCTTATCCATCAACAGCGGGGAGATGTTTGGTCAGATGCGTATTGCGCTGCAATTCAAACGAGGTGAGGTGGTTCATGTCATTGTTAGCCACCACAAATGGCCTGATCGATAAATAGGAAGGACACATGAAAAGATCTACAACACGAAACAGACACCTCCACTGCACAATGAGTATAACTCTCGTGACGCCTTCCGCTTGGGAACCCTTGGAGGGGCAGAGGCTCTCAACTTAGCCGGTTCGATCGGAACAATCGAAGTTGGCAAGAAAGCCGATATCCTCATTTTCGATGCGCTCAGTACCAATCTGGCCGGTATTCGAGATCCCTTTAACGGTATAGTCTTTCATGCCTCTGACGCGGACATCGTGACTGTCCTGGTCGATGGTGAGATCGTCAAGCATGATGGCAAACTCACCAAGTTCGAATGGGCGACAGTTGCGCAGGAGCTGGTGGAGAGAGCTGAGGCCTTGAGAGACAAATTTCCAGAAAACCTGCTGGAAGAGAGATGGCAAAGGCATTATGCTAAAAGTGGTGGTCCAACAACGTGGGTAAAGTAGGCTGACTTACCATCTGAAGTGCGCTATGGGAGAAGTATCGTACAAAATCTAAGCAGTATATCTTCGTATAGGAACTAACATTCAGAGTTTGGATCTTCTCTGCACGTCAATTGCCGGTTTGAATTTTTTGATGACAAGACAGTTCTGAGTGCTGGCCGCATATCCTGAAACACTCGAGACATGCTGCTAGCAGCAGGCCTAGGTTAGTGTATATAGTCAGGGACCATGGTGTCCTATGAACTTTGGGTAAGATGCCTGGCTTGCCCTGCGGCAACAACTCTGCAAGAGAATGCTTAGCAAAGCTCTGATTGATTGGTTTGATCATGTGGATACAGCACACCACGCATGGACACAGCTTTAGCCTTCAGCTGGGACGGAGTACTTATGCGATTACGAAGTCCACCGGCTTGAGTGTTCGGTGCGTAGGATCACAATCTCTGTCAGCATGCCAGTGACCGCCGATGCGATTGCGTACTTGGCAGATATTGCGGTCCGCCAGCCCCTACTGTATGCCTTCGTCATGAGACTGTGTGTATATATAAAAGTCAGCCAGTTGTGCGACAAAGCCTTCTTGCATATCACACATTCCCCTCCTGCCAACCATGTCTACAGCGTACCTTCTTAAGGGCGGCACCGTGGCAACATGGACCAAGGAAGGGCCGAAAGTGTTCAAAGCTGACGTTTTGGTCCAAGGATCAACGATTGCACAGATATCTGAAGACATAGCCAAGAATCCTGGTGTCGAAGTGATTGATTGCAAAAACAAATGGATCTCGCCTGGCTTCGTTGATACGCATAGGTTTGTCCCCTTGGCATGAGAACGAATCGTATACTGGTACTAATTGGTGTTATTCGTTTGCGATAGGCACGTATGGATGACGGTTCTACGAGGTAGTCACGACGAGTAAGTTACAGATCTAGTATAGAACTTGAAGATGTTGCAGCACTCAGAAGTACTGACTGTTGCATTTTTTGGAGCTGGCTGTTAACAGAATACCTAGTCAAAAGCGCTTGGTACGTCGTGTCTCCTTGTACTACGACGTAGCTTGATGATCATCGACCATGTTGAAGGACGGTACATCCCTCTGTCACACCGGAAGACGTGCGTATCGGACAACTTGCCGGCTGTTTAGAAGCCCTCCACCAAGGGGTTACGACTCTCCTCGACCACTTCCATGCTAGCAACTCTGCAGAGCACGCTGAAGCAGCCTTGGAAGCTACAATTCAGTCCGGTGCCAGAGTTATTTGGGCCCCTGCTCGCCAGAGTGTCCCTACAGAACTGTTGCCTAAGATGCGTTTTGACCAGGAGCCTGAAACTGCGAAGTGGCAGATAGAAAAGTTGAAAGAGTGGGGGTCGCGGAATGGTGGGGTATTGAGCAAGAACGGGAGGGTTCTGCTCGGACTTTCGTAGGTCTCTTCTGGATCGTCGACACCGCACGTTCTTGAGAATATGAAAACTCCCAGATATGATGTGGTGGGCCATGGTGGAGACAACGCGAACCACCAAGAAATCATCAAGTTCGCTCGAACTATCCCTGTAAAAGTGATCACCGCTCATGTCGTTAGAGGTCAGATATGTTGATTCTCACTCGTTCATATACTCACCGTACCTTAAATGTATGTCAGGACCACGAATCCTTGATTATCGTGATGCTGGACTTCTGGGACCCGACATTGTCTTCTCTCACTGCAACGAACTCTGGGATCACCCGGACCCTGACGACGAGATGTGGACAGTTATGAAGAACAACGGATGTGCTGTGGCGTCGACGCCAGTAGACGAGCTTGGGATGGGACACGGATTACCCGTTGCATTTGAGGCTGTTGAGAGGGGTGTGAAATGTGGTCTGGGAGCAGTGCGTATACAGCGCGACAATTGCAAGAGAAACTGACAAGAAATTTTTGGGCCGCAGGACACCACGTCGGGGAACAGCGGAGATATGTTTGTTCAAATGCGAACAGCACTCCAGTTTAGACGAGGTATGTGCGGTATTGAGGATATTTGACGTACTTTAAGCTAAACACTGATGAACCCAGGTATGACACACGAGAAGATACATAAGACGAAGCAAACTCCGCCCATCCGTAACGAGTACAACTCTGCAGACGCATTCCGTCTGGGTACCCTTGGAGGAGCAGAAGCTCTCAATTTAGCAGATCAGATTGGTACCATTGAAGTAGGAAAGAAAGCCGACATACTCATCTTTGATAGCCTCAGCCCCAATCTGGCCGGTATCCGGGATCCCTTCAACGGCATCGTTTTTCACGCCTCCGATGCAGATATTGTGACGGTGTTCGTTGACGGCGAGATCGTAAAACACGATGGAAAACTAACAAAATTCGAATGGAGGTCAGTTGCGCAGGAGCTAGCGGAGAGAGCCGAGGACTTGAGGGGAAGGTTTCCGGATAATAAGCTTGAGGAAAGATGGCGAGAGTACTGTGCTCAGGGAGGCAACCCATGGGCATAACCGGGATTTCCAGGCCTATAATCCAAGAGGATGCTATTAACTGGAATAAAAGCCGTATCTGACTCGAAATCCCAGTTTGTGTGATGATGCAATTAACAACGTTCGGGTATAAATGTCAAGCGCTCAGGGGTGAGATAACCAATGATCGACGTCAACTGCCTTTTCTGGCACTTCCGCCCAGCCTCGATCCGATGCCGCTCTGAGATGCCTCACTTTCAGTAGGAACTGTACCTGAGCCGTGAGACTGGTGGTGTTACCGTGCCGCTATGAGGACTGCAACCCCGACTTCCTTCCCTACCATCACTACCATTGCCTCATCGCCGCTTTCCAGCCTGAGCCCGGTGCATCTGGCCTACAGATATACCTTCCTACACTCATTTTTAGTCTCAGTCGTTGAAGCGTAGAAGATGAAGGGTGAAGGAAGCGTGAGTAATTTCGTTAACCCCTGCGCAAAAGATTTGGCTGAGGTTTCGTTCAGAATGACATAGAATCAGGTCAAGGAGTACTCACAACGAACGTTCGAGGGGCTGGATCAGTTTATCATATCGGCGGGCTACCAGGCAGGTCGGTGGAGGAATATGGCCACCTCCCATACTTCGGGCCTCCTGACCCCACTCGTTGTCCCATTCACAAGAAACTCTTTCTTGGAGGCTTACTGTTCCCACCTCTGTGGATAGTTGGAGCGTTTCTACCAGTGAGAGACGCGCTAGACAATTGTACGTACCTGAGTAGCTCGACGAGAGCCGGCCTTCTTACAAATTGTAGGGGCGGAACTTTTCAGATTTCGTTGTCAAGCCATGGCCATGATTATATCTGTCATTGGCTGCGCATTACTAGTACTCGAAACTGCGTTTCGGGGTGCTTGAGTATAAATCCATCTACAATCGGAGGTACCACTCACATTCCTAATCTTACACCCTATGCCCACCTACGACTACTCACAAACTATCTATACATCCTGGTATATTGTATCGATACAGTCTTGCCGATGTCGGAACATGCATTGCTATATTTGCCTATGCACTTGTCTTCACAGCTTCCTTCGCTGGTTCCTAAGGCAAGAGGGAGAGTCATGAGCTGAGCTGATGAAACGTGAGAGTCTCCGGCGCACCTCTGTCTGCTCGACGGGTGCTTCGTCGATGAAGTCTGGAGCCTTGTTCAAGTCTGCCAAATATGAGGGACCCTCTTCCTCTTCCTCGAACTGTAGAGCGTCCAGTTCTGGTGGCAGCTGTTAGGCAACGCATTTTATCCACAAGATGAGGAATACCTGCCTGCTTCAAGGTCTGCTTCGTCAATCTCGTCCGGCACCGCGTACGACCGGGATAACGAGTCCTGTATTTCGTTGGCTTGCTCAAGAAGATCTTCCATCTCGTAATGTATACTCTGCACAGTGGCGTTATATAGCATGCAAACTATCTTAACGAGAGACATAACTCACCTCGATCTTATCAATATCGATCTTCCCATACTGCTTCTTCAACTCCTTGTTCGCCACTTTCATTGCATCCACTGTTGCCATCGTGTTTCTCAGGTTTTCCGTGGCAAGGGATGCAGACTCCATATTAAAGGTCTGCTGCGCAAGTTGAGCGAGTTGAGATTCGTACATGCGTTTCTGTTTGAGGGTGCGGAGAGCGCGTTCTTGAATTGCATTCTGCGGGACTATGAGAACTTGATGGACCTTGGTTATGAACATCGAGTATGAAACGTACCTTTCCCGGCCCATTCCGCAGTTTACTCATCTGCTCCTTGTACCTTGCGAGTTCGCCATCCAGCTTCTTTATCTTAACCTCGATGGAGGCTACACGCGTGTCTGTCTATGCAGTACGTCTATGTCAAGCACATCCGTAGTACGTCTACGTGATAAAATAGAAGGCTTACCGACGCGATAGCATCCTGTAGCGATGGTTTAGGCTTCTTACTCGATGAAGTGCCAAAGATACGATTCATAGTGATGCAGTAGCGACTTGAACGAAAGTAGACGTATTATATCTGAGAACGAAGAGATAAGTACTATAATATATTACCTGCCATAAGCTACATACGTGAGCGTGGTGGTGAAGAAGACCGAAGTGTTCAATGTAGTGCCCTCAGCCTGGCTGCGGCAGCCGCGTGCAAGCGCGCATAGTGAGCTCGCGTGGCAAAGGCGCTTCGAAGAAAGGCTGAGGGATTGAATTCTTGTTTGTTGCTACTGTCATGATCGTTTACGCAATAATCAACATGAGTGAGTACTATAGTCAGCTTAGAGTCATCGCGGAGTACTGCTTATTCAGAATTCTTCACAGGAAAGTGAGCCGTGCGGTCCAGTATAAGTAAACTGAAGCCACCTTTGTCGGTCCATGCCAGTGCTGGCAACTTGAATGCAAGGGGCGCAGAACTAGTGCACCTGCGTTCAACTTCCTGTAGTGCATGATGCTCTTTATGACACTACATCACTGAGAAATATGACACTAATGCCCGCTAAAAGAATAGAAAATCGTTGCTACATCTCGACGCCAGGCTAACGATGGCAGGTGGGTGGAACTCACGACTCCGGGGAAAGGGCCACGTGCATTCTCTACCGCAATGTCCGACTTCAAGACCCTCTCCTGCTTCTACGTCCGAAAATGGATCTCGGAAGAGAACCGAGGTAGAAGCATGACTAGGTCCCATAAAAGGTGGGCTTCTCAAACTTCGTACACGACCCCAGCTCAAACGTATCTCATCAATCCTTGGTCATGAATGCAACATCATAAATATTCTGCAGGGATGAAGGATTGGAAACTTGTGCTGTCGAGATACTCTTGGGCCAAGATAGATAGAGATGATATTGAACTCAGATAACAACTTAGCGGTAGTGTCGCAGCCATTGTTTGTATCTATTTGTTTCCAAGCTACTTACCTTCCAAAAGAGTCCATCGCGTGTTGCCATCATCACCCGCAGTCTAGACGAAATTATGCTCGCTACGACTGGTTGTGAGAAAGATCTGGCGAAGGATTGTTTTCCGTAGGCCCGAAACTCTCCAAGAGGATGGCGTTGTGTATGAAAGCGGCGCCAAGGGGTAAGTGGCTTGTCGCAATTGTGGCCACGTCATGGACGCCATAAACACGTGCGCTTAGTGAGTCCGTCTCCTATGAGCTTTCAGTGATGTAACAGCTTGTAACAACTGTTTGTTATCTCTTGTTACCTGCAGGTCAATTAGACTACTAGGGCTGTGGGACCAGGCCCTGCAGTGCGCGGAGTCGTCGCAAAAAGCATGCACTATCGACATATGGAATGAACGTTGTGGAGTGCCCAAAAGGATCCACTACGCCTCTCGCTATGACGTCGACCTGCTCTATCCATGACCTCACTCCTTGTCTCACACCTATAATTGGGCTGGGAGTGCGTCGTTCTCCCACACTTTTACGACTGCCTCTTCACCCCCCTACCGCATTTCTTTGCTCGACGTCTACCACAGCGCCGACACGCATATAATCATCCCATCCGAACGAATTTTAACGACCGACACGACTAATCTATAGCCATTATGTCTCTCCCAAACGCTACCAAGGACATCTCTGACCACCCTGCCAAGGGTTCCGTCGTTGACCCGGTCGACAAGCAGAAGCAAGCAGCCGATGTTGACCGCAAGCTTCGCTTCTACGGTGTCATCGAGGCCTTCAAAGCTTCTCGCATGCCATCCAACGAACAGATCGACGGCACTCTCAAGTACGTTCTCAACCACTCCCCCGTACCGGAGAACGAACTTTCGTCGGAGGGCAAGAAGCTCATCAACGACACCCGCGACATCATCGAGACCGCCCGCCTGATTGTCAAGGAGAAGAATGCCGATGAGCTCTTCCAGAACTTCGTCTGGCATACACGCGACACCAGCCTAGACAAGGCCAAGAAGGACCCCAACGAGGTCATTCCTGTCGACAAAGACAAGGCCAAGTCTGACGGGCAGCAGGCGGTGGCTCACCTCCGTACCCTACTTTCCCTCATCCTCACCAACGCCGAGGTTCGCAAACTACTTAGCGACTTCTCCGTCATTGGCCGCGACTTGTTTGCTCGTGGCGCTATCAAGGCAGCCGAGAAGGCCAGGCCCGACGAAGAGCGGTTGCGTACCGTTGACGACTCTGCTCCTGCCGATACTTTTTACACAGAGGGCGGCCGCAAGGCGGGTCCAGATGAGACTCCAGTAAGCATCAATGTTTTATTCGAATAAATGCATCTTCTGACAGACCTTGTGTAGGTGCTTGAGGCTCGCATACCCGGGACTGACGCGACCGTTAAGCAACACCCGCACAACGAGCTCGGCACTGGCGCAACCATCCACCAGGGTGACGGGACCGTCCGTACCGGTGATGATGTTGCCCGCGAAGCTCAACAGAAGAAGGAGCAAGCACTCGTAAGTCATGCTCTCCCGGGTTTTCTCTTAATACGTTAACTCACTGTATATATGCTCTGGTAGAACGAAGCTCAGTACCACGCTGAAGACACTGCCAACGCTGTCGGCCGCGATCCCATTCCTGAGAACCAGGCGGATGCTGAGGCGAAGAAAGGTGGTCTTATGAACAAGTTCAGGAACACCCGTGACAATCTTCTCGACCGTGTTCCTCAAGAGCACAAGGACCGCGCCAATGAGCACAAGCAGGGCGCAAAGGAGCAAGTAGACCGTGCCAAACGTTTCCTCAGTGACGAGTACTTCCCTGAAGAGCGCCGTGATCAGTTCATCTACAGAGGCAAGAAGGTACACAGTCATTTTTTTATATTCGCATGCGCACCGACTAATCATTATCATAGATCATTGTAGAGTGTCAGAAGCACAAGGACTACCAGGAGTCCATTCGATGGCTCATCGACGCCGTTGAGGAGTACGCCACGCATGGACGTACTGTCGCTGAACACGGCAAGGACTCCCATGGTAAACTTGCCGAGGACGACAACGTGAAGCAAGCTACGCGAGAGCTGCGTACTCTGCTCGAGCGTTTCGCGAACGGATTGAGCCTCGACGTCATCGGTGATGCTTTGCACGACCTTTACGAGGATGCTCAGAAGGACGAGGAGCTTAGGGCCTGGCTCAACCGAGTTGATTCTTACATTCGCAAGGTACGGTTTTAGCCATTCGTTAGCAGTGGTTCGCGAAGCTAATACTCTGTGCCCCAGGTCCTCATCGAGCCCGGCTACGTTCTCGAACCTGACTGCAACAACCAAGCAAATAGTCTGCGTGAAGATGGTCGTCGCTTCTATGACGACAAGTACAAGGCTCACTTCGACAACCTCATCAACCGCAGCGGTGACTGGTTCCGTGCTTTGGGCGAGGATCCTCTCAACAAGCGCTTCGGCGAGGACTGGGCACGTCTCACCAAGGATCTGTTGTTCGACAGCGAAGGCTCTCTCAAGTGGAAGCCCGAGCTCTGGTTGGACATCAGGAAGGTCATTCTTCCGGCTATCATCGACCAGGTTGGGTATATCCCTATTCCTCGTGTCGAGTACACCGACGATGCCCTCGACGTTGTTATCGAGAATCTCGCTCTCTCAGGCCGCAACCTTCTGCCCAACCTCGTCTCGATCGAGGCGCACAACTTCATCAAGTTCTCGCCGTACAACGCCATCGCGGACCAACGTCATCACGACTTTACGCTTACCTTCGGTCAAATTCAGGCCGACATGCGCGACGTCGCCTTCTACTTCCGCAAGAAGACTGGCATCCCCAAGCTCTCTGACTCCGGTCTCGCCGATGTCCTTCTTGGTGGTCATGGCTTGAACGTCACCGCTCACATCACCAGCTCCGACAAGGACAAGAGCTCCGTATTCAAGGTCAAAGACGTTCATGTCAAGGTCGACACTCTTAAGTTCTCCATCCGTGACTCGAAGCACGACTTGCTGTACAAGACCCTTCGTCCTCTCGCTACCGGCCTCATCAAGAAGCAGCTGCAGAAGGCAATCGAAGGCGCTGTTCGCACTGCTCTCGAGTACGTCGACGGACAGCTCGTCGGTGTTCGTGACCGCATGTCCGAGGCCAAGGCCAGCGAGGACAAGAGTCGTACTCAGGTGTTGCAGGAACTCTTCCAGAGGAAGAAGGAGGAGGCCGAGAGCGTCAAGGAGAAGAAGGAGGAGAGGAACGCCCAGTTCAAGGTTGTCAGCAAGAGGGACAGCGCGATCCTCCCCGACAAAGGACACCCCAGTGGCTGGGTGAACCGCACGCAGGAGCGGAGCGAGAAGGCTGAGGTTGGAAAGGAGTGGAGGAGCGAAGCGTAAGTCCTTCTCATTTTGCTTCGGATTATGCATGAATACTGACGATATTCTCTAGTTTCACCATCGTCTAGATGTTCTGTCCGGTCTCGACCTGATCTGGCTCGATGATACCCCACGTCCGCGGTGACCCTATCATGTATCGAATTTTCCTCGTTTTCTAATCCGTTTAATCATCTTCGCTTTCATCCTTGTACACTGTACACTTTCTATTCTTGATACCACCCATTCGCGTCGTCCATCTCGGCGGCGGTGTTGTATGAATACTTACCAAGCTCATCCAAAGTATTGTACCTTTTACTATGTTTTAGTCTTAAACCTTTTAGTCTCTTAGTACCGAAATCGAATATGAATCTTGTTGTATCTTCACCGACCGATTTCTTGGCAGTATATCGTGCGTTTGCATCGTGCATGTGGTGATAATCATCAGATTAGTGACCACAGCACCGGAAGATTCGCAGTTGCTTCATGATATTAGATGTTTGTCTTATTTTTATTCACGCCTCACGAAACGACAGCAAGCTGACAGCTTTTGTTGAATTTGCGGCCACCACCACCCGTTTTACAAGAGCATGTGTCCGATGTATTCAATTTACATGACACCCCAACGGGAGAACGTCGTATATATACTGACTTATATAGACAAGTATCGCACTCATGACCCTCGCAGACGTCAAACACGTCTCGGCAAGTCAAGCTATTTATACAAGGAATAACCGCGGTCAAAGGGCGAATATATAAGCACCTGTGCCTGTCGAGCATGAAAGGAAGAGCAGTTATAGCCCGACCCGTACTTCAACCACAGGCCTTCCGAAGTTCTCAAACTCTCTGAAGATGCGAGTTTCAGCAACACTCGCCACCGCGTGCACGCTCCTCCTAGCGTTCGCCTCGAGAAGCACGGCCAGTCCCGCAGCGCAACCAGCTAAGAATGGCCTCGAGAGGAGGCAGTCGTCGCTGCACCTATTCGTCGTCGACGCGACTGGGCAAAAGCTCGGGGTACGTGCACCCAACGCCCGCCTTCACATTACACACCGCACCGCTGACCTTCTTCTCAGCCGCTCTTCGTAACCCCCACAGGCACAGCCCAAGTAAACCCACCCACAAGCCCGTCAACCCAAACCTTCCTTATCGACCCAACCACCTCCTTCCTCATCGTCGCCTTCCCCAGCCCACAGAGCCCCCCACACGCGTTCATCAGCTTCACGAACAGCGGGACGAGCTGCGGCTCGTCTGGGCCCTTGATATTTGGGACGTCGAATAGTAACAAGTGCTCGCAACAGCCGACTTGGGAAGTGACGGGTGATGGGGAGGTTGTGCCGACGAGTGTGGTGGGTGGATTTGAGGTGTGTGAGGGCAGCAGTCAGGTGAGTGGAATGCACGATGTTGGGTGGAGTGCTCATCGTAGTTGGTGCGTAGATCGGTTTTACGGAGCTAGCTCCAGGTGAAGGATGCACAACTGTCAAGCTCGTTACGCAAGACTGGACAGCTTAAACTCTCGAGATTGGACGAAACGAACCTCTAACAAGCGAAGAACTCAACGTAGACAGTACGATACACTGTGCTGATGAACATTAACATACTTTTATTTTGCAATGATCGAAACGTCTACTGGTAGCCCATATCGTTCGCTTTGTCTCTATCATCGAATTTGGCTCTGTTCGCATCGCTAGCATCCGCTTTGCTTCCCTCGCCTTGTTTCACCTCGTGTCCATTGTCAGACTTCGTCACGGTCCCATCGCCAGATTTGGTCTCGGTCCCATGGTCAGACTTCGACTCGCTCCCATTGCCAGATTTCCCTTTAGTAACAGTAACCTTGGCCCCATGCTTCAGCGCCCTACTATACGGACAAGCCTGCACCATAAATCAGCCACCGTCCCATCCAAACGACCACAGCCGCCACCGTGACTAACTCACCTCATGACCAGCATCGACCAAATCCTGGCTGACACCTTCAACCTGAATCTTCACCTCCAGCCCAAACCCGTCCATATCATTCGGCTTGCCGAGGTGCACCTGGGTGTGCACGACGGCGTGGCGTGCTTCGTCCGTCTTGCCTAGGTTGTTGGACGCGAGCTGGATGGCGGAGAGCAGGCACGCTGTACATTAACATGAGCCATGAACGAGCTGAGGTTGAGACGAAGTGAAATAAAGAAGAGTTGTTTACCTGAATACCCCATGGCGAACAGCTGCTCAGGATTCTGCCCGTCTCCCTTCCCGCCAAGCGAGCGAGGCATAGCCAAACGCAGCTTCAACCCGCAGTCGTCGTCGGATTCGACCTCTCCGTCCCGACCTTGTCCGCGAGCGGTGGCGTGCGCTGTGTACTGTCGTTCCAAAAATCCATATAGTGAGTGAGCGGTACTATGCGGTAAGAAAGTGCGCGTACCTTATGGTCTTTGAGAGTCATGAGAGTTCTGCGGGAGGTCAGCGGTGCACGCGCCTGGATGGCACGGGTGTTGAGTCGTATTGCTCTGGAAAACATATCTGTAATGTCTATTTAAACAGAATGAGGGAGTGATGAGGGGCATCGTCACAACGCTCTGCAGCTTTATATATACCGACACCGTTGAGGATCTTTACCCGAGTGTAGGAGTCGATGACCGAATCGTGCAGCGCACCGAGCGATGACCAGGCTCACCATCGGTGAGCCACGTGATCGCGTCTTTCACCTAATTTGGCAAGTCATATACTTCAGTGCGTGGCCAGCCAAGAGCCTGAGATTGATGCGTTGTGTATGCTATAAAAGATATGATACAAGATGGCTGAGAGGTGGAAGTCAGAAGACTGAAGGATCGGAAGTCGTTCACGAAGAAGGCGTGCTTACCTACATGACTACAGCAATACGAAGTACATGTACAGCCGCTCATGAGAGGAACCCCCTGATCGCACCCCCAACGTTCTGCACATCCAACCTACGAGAGCCAGAAATCAGCAACGACGTCACACCCATTACCACCCAACGATGAAACTCACAAGAACGTATCATGCCCCCACACCCCACCCAACTCATAATAACTCACCATCCCATTCCCCGTCATCCTCAACGCATCCGCCACCTCCCTCTGCTGCTCCACCGGGAACAGTATATCGCTCTGGACGCCTAGGATCAGCACAGGCGTGTTCGCCAGCGGTTTCAGTCCCTCCGCCAAATCGGGCAAGTGCGCGGGTGGGTTCGTCGGCGGGGGATGCGACTTTGAGTGCGAGAGGTGGGAGTGGTAGTAGGTGTGCTGGGGGGAGGAGGGGTGCGTGGAGAGGGAGGGGGGCAGGGGTGGAGGGGATGTGCG